>LS516155.1:63417-99516 GCA_900490845.1 Pristionchus japonicus | reverse complement strand
AACAAAAGAAAATGGATAGAAATCAGCTGAAGAGAAGAGAGGTGACGAGATGAGAATGAGAGATGGAGAAGAGACGGAAGAGAAAGAGAAGGAAGAAGAAGAGAAGATCTCACCCATTGCACTACTCTCCCATTCAATCATTAGTCATACTCATCTACCCAGCGAAATCTTTATTCCAATAAATCATAATGATATTCGAGTAAATACAATTCCGATGAATTTCCTTTTTTGAAAAAAAAACATGCATCCCGTTTGTTTTCTCTTTCGTCTTCGACTGTTGCCATTTCAGGAGAAACGACGTTATTTCCATCTTTCTAATTGCAATAGTTCAGATGACATGGAATAGTTGAGACTAATTTTTTCGTGTTTTGTTTTATTTACATTTAGAAGGTCTCAAAAAATGAAGCATTCACACGGAGACAGACACTTCACAAACAAACAAACAAAGCACAAGAATTCATTATCAAATTTGTTGGGTTATTGTTCGTTGGAATGGAGAATAGTTCATATGAACTCGAGTCTCTTCTTCAATCTTTGCAACTCTCCTTTCGCTTCCCACTCACCTCTTCCTCCCATTCCCTCTTTGATTATCGTTCTGGTGAGAGGACGAAGGAACCATCGATTCATCTTCAGGTGGGGTAGAAGGTTATTTATCCCTATTCATCGTCCCAACCTACGTTCCCGTTGGGACGATGCTTTCAATAATTTTCGGGAATATCGAGAAAGGATACAAGAAAACATGCGGACACTGCTAAGTTATTCTGTCTATTCTTGCTATTTTTCTGGCATTCGAAAGTGATGTTTCAATCAATCACAATATCAATCAGTGATGTTGTCAATAAAATGTTTATCCTTGATGAATACTATTCAATCCTATGCACTCTATCTTCATTATCATATTACTTTCACTCCTCATCTTCCTCTTCTCTTCCTTTCATCAAGTTCTTCTCAATCTCCATGAATGTCTTCATTGTCCTTTCATTCCTTTTCTCCTTCATCATCATTCTCCACTTCTCCACGATATTCCATTTCAATTCGTTGCCCAATGTGTCGAATTCGGTCGAGATCTGCAATGTTTCTAGTAAAGGAGAGCAAAAAGATGGAGCGACTCACCATGAGAGACTGAACAGTTTCGAAGCCCATTTCATCGATCACCTTGTTCTGAAGGGAACGTTTGTGAACCAAAACTGAGAGATGTAAAGGTCGAACCTGGAGTTTTGCGAGTTTGTACTTCTCAGAGATCTCCAGTTTCTCCATATCTTCCATTTCAGCTTCGATCAAATAGTCTTCTACTGCCTTGATTGCACTCTGAATAGCTCCGATTGCCTCATTGTAATCATTCCGAAGTAACCTTGAAACTGAAGCGATCTGCAATCTTGATTACATTGTCGACATTGTACTCTGAATTCATTTCTATTAATTTTGGTTCGATAATTGCATAATGAACCATCGATTCCTCTGCAGGTCGGGTAGAAGAACTGGAGGAAATCGATGAATTCCTGAATTAGTTCATTTCCTTCTCCATCACACCATTCCTTTCACAAACCTCGCTCTCCAGTTCCTTCAATTCCACTTCACTCTTTCCATTCTCAGTTGAATCTCCGAAGAAGAGATTATCGAAGTAAGAGGAATGCATTGCGAGGAACTTAAAAGATATTAATCGAGTTTCGAGGAATAAATGGAAGTGATACCGCCTTATTGACGTGCAACTTCTGTCCATCCACCACGAGAACGACGTCTGAGCAATTAGTCGGACGAGAGAAATCAATCAATTCCGGAGCACTGAAATGGGGAAAGTGGACTTGTTCTTTGAACTCGAAACGAACATGATTCCCTTGTAGTTCGAAGCCTTAAATCCAACATGAATAGTCACTCTTCGACCACTCAGATAGACATTCTGAAATGAAGATGCTGATACGAAGATGTTGGCATTACTATGTGCTCCAGATGAGTTCGAAACTTGCATTGGGATGAGAGGAGAGGGAATCCCATGGAACGACATCGACATCACAAACAGTCTTGTGGTTGACAGTCTTCACGAACTGAATCCGTCCAATCTTCTACAATGGAGTAGTCAAACCAAACCTTCGCAATTGAGTCATATCCCGGTCGTTTCTTGTTGTAGAGGTAAACTTCTCCCTCGATAGTGCATTCCCAGAGGGAGGATCCATTGGATGTGCCATCTATTGTGGCCACCAGCCATTCCTTTCCTTCGCGAGTTTCAGTGCTCGCTTTAATGCACCTGAAGGTCATTCGATCAGACGTCGATCAACAACCGATTCCTCACCAGTCCAGAATATCTTCGTCCCATTCCACTTCTTTATTCGAATTGATATAGTCTTTGATTGTATCACGATAGAATTCCTTATGTAAGGTGAGAGGATCTGCAGATAATTGATTCAGATGTATTCAACGAGAGAGTCTTCCTTCCGATTTTCATCTCGTATCGCAATAGCAACTTACACTTCTCCCATGGGTACTTCTCATTTTCGACATGTTCCTGAAGATCAAAGATCAACTTCGTAATTAGAGATCAAAGATCAATTTCATGATCAAAGATCAAAGATCATTCGCACTGTAAATCATTAGTACCGTATACCTGAGTCTTATCGGGGACAGCATCCATTCGAGATTCCATTGTAGATAAATCTAGGAGGAGGACGATAGTGTAAATCGATACAACGGGCGAAACTCACGGATAGAGAGTGAAATGACCACTCTAGACGAGGAAAAGAACTGAGAATGAGGGAGTGGGGAGAGGAAGAGAAGAGAGAGAGATGGGAAAAAGAACAGTAATTAAAAATGCAAATTGATAGTAGAGAAAGAACATTGTCCTTCGTGAACGAAGAGAATATTGGAAGGGTGAGAAATGGAGGGATAGAGGAAGTGATCGTGGTAGATAGTGATACTATCATGGTCATCTCATAGTATAATGAGTACTGTTGTCTAGCTTCACTTTATCAATAAGGTTAAATTTCAATAATTGGACAGTAACCCGTGATGACAACTTGAGATGTGTTATTACAATGAAATGGTGATGATACCAGGATCACTGATTAGTTCTGTAGCATGGGTTATCGAATCCTTCCTTCGGTTCCTTCTCCAGTAGATTGAATCCGAGTTCGATTTTATTGCAGATGAAGAGAACTACGATTCGCCATGCACAAACTGTCTCGTACTGAATAAAGTTCACTAATTACTGATATTCTCCAAGATTCCTGACCTTATTTGCTTTGGAAGGGAAATTCCTCGCTAGTTGACACATTCCTTCTGAGACTCTCGACCAATAAACTCTATCGAATCCAGGTGAATATTACTGTCATTTCCAAGAACGAAGAGTAGAATGAGCTCACCTTTCTCTTCGAATACTCCCTGTGGGCCAGTGTAACTGATGAGAAGGGGACCAAGACTATCATCTGTGAAAGGAGAAGAATTGGACTAGAAGAAGAACTACAGAAGTAGAAACTTCTCTTGTGCAATATGAACTAACCAAGAGATTCTAGTGATTCAACAGCCATATCGTTACAAACCGTTGATTGATTACAAAATCAACAGGACCCTGCGCGTGCATAGTTTCCATTCATCGTGTTTCCTTCCTCTCAAGACCTTCTCCTCCCTCTCTCCAATTCGGTCGACTCCAATGAACGCCGACTACAAAGAAGGCTACAAGTCGACCAATCAGATGGATCACCACTACCTGAGTACGATATTCTCATTACGGTACTAAGATTACGGTACTGATTGTCACACAGTATCCGATCAATCAAATTCAGCACTGATGGACAACTTCGGGACTGAAGATTTGAAAAGAGTGATGTAGGAACTGTGACTTGGCATGTCACTACATAGCTTCAATCGATCATAAGACTTCCCTCTTTGCATCTCCTCTCTTCCCACTCTAATCACCTCCGTTTCCATTCTTCTCCCATCCCCTCTTTGACCATTGTTCTAGTGAGGCTATTCAATGCTCTCATTCATTCAAGCAATGATAATAACAATGAAATTGCCAGGTGCAAATGTTTATCATTGATTAGTTAGTATATTCTTGATATTCTAAGCATTCTCTTCCTCTTCATCATCATTTTCATCTTCCTCTCCTTCCTCCTTCTCCTTCATCATCATAACCATCGTCTCAAGAATGTCCAATTTGAGATCCTTGCTCATTGTCTTGAATTCATCAGAGTACTGAAAAGCATATGTAATTACTTCTATTCGAATCTCAATCGACAGTGATCCGTGCAGAAAAGAGAGAACTACCCACTGCGATTTCCTTTGCCGCCTCCAATGTCATCCCTCCGATAACATTATTCTGAAGACGTATGTTTGTCAACCAAAAGTGAGGGATGGGGTCGAACCTGAAGTCTCACGAGGTTGAACTGATCCGAATATTCGAGTTTCTCAATTTCTTCCATTTCAGCCTCGATCAAATAGTCTTCTACTGCCTTGATTGCACTCTGAATAGCTCCGATTACTTCATTGTAATCATTCCGAATTAACCTTGAAACTGAAGCGATCTGCAATCTTGATTACATTGTCGATATTATTTTCTAAATTAATTTTTATTAATTTTGATGCGATATCTGAATAATGAACCATCAATTCCCCTGCAGGTCGGGTAGAAGAACTGGAGGAAATCGATGAATTCCTGAAGGAGTTCCATTCACTCTAGACTTCCTTCCCTTCACAAACCTCGCTCTCCAGCTCCTTCAATTCCACTTCACTCTTTCCATTCTCAGTGAAATCCCCGAAGAAGAGATTATCGAAGTATGAGGAATGCAGTGCAAGCAACTGGAAAAGATATTCATCGAGTTTCCCGGAATAAATGGAAGTGATACCGTCTTATTCACGTGCAACTTCTGTCCTTCGACCACTAGGATGACGTCAGATCGATTAGTGGGACGAGTGAAATCAATCAATTCCGGAGCACTGAAATGGGGAATGCAGACACCGGCTTTGGATTTGCGTCAAACATTACTCCAGTGTAGTTCGTAGCCTTGAAACCAGCCCGAATGGTTACTCGTCCTCCACTCTGGTAGTACACCTTCTGCAAAAAGCATGCTAATTCAAAGCGATGAACGCAAAACTTGCATTGGGAGATGCGAAGAGAGACTCCAAGGGAACAAGATCGATATCGCACAACGTCTTGTTATTCACGGTCTTATTGAACTGAATCCGTCCAATCTTCTAAATTGGAGTAGTCGAACCAAACCTTTGCGATTGAGTCATGTCCCGGTCGTTTCTTGTTGTAGAGGTAAATTTCTCCCTCGACAGTGCATTCCCATTTAGAAGATCCATTGGATGTGCAATCAATCGTGGCTACCAACCACTCCTTCATCTTACGAGTGCGAATGTTAGTTGTCATCTTCCTGAAAGACAATCGATAAGACGAAGATCGATCTCCCAATTCTCACCAATCTAGAACGTCTTGACACCAGTCTGAGTCTAGTTTATCCTTCTTCGGATCATTGTAGAACTGATTCCACAAAATGAGTGGATCTGTATATTATTGATTTTGATGTAGCAGCAGAGGGTACGGTAGTATTCATCAAGAGTGTCTTCGTTCCAATTTCATTCGACTCTCACATCCCAATAGAAACTTACACTTCTCCCATGGTTCCTGCTCTTTCTCAACTGGTTCTTTGAGCTTCGGTTCATTCTGAAGATCAAAGATCAATTTTGGGATCAGCGGTCGAAGATCACTCGTACTGTAAATCATTACTACCGCGTAGATACCTTATGCGACGAATCGGGGACAACGTCCATTCGAGATTCCATGGTAGATCAATCTAGGAGAAGTACGATAGTGTAAATCGATACAACGGACGAAACTCACGGATAGAGAGTGAAATGACCACTCTTGACGAAGGAGAGAACTGAGAATGAGGGAGTGGGAAGAGGGAGAGGAGAGAGAGATGGAGAAGAGAGAATAGTAATTAAATATGCAAATCAATAGTAGAGAAAAAGCATTGTGATTCGAGAAAGATGAGATTATTGGAAGGGTGCGAAATGGACGGATAGAGGAAGTGATCGTGGTATGTAGATAGTGATACTATCATGGTCATCTCGACGTATGATACCACGAGTGCTCTTGACTATACTCACTTTATCAACGAGGTTTGAAAATGGATGGAGATCAAGACTCAATCATGGGCATCTCTTAGTACAATGTGAAAAGAAGGAGAATCCGATATGTTGTTCGATGAAGCTACTGATAGGTTGGGTCGGGATAAATGCGTCGTCCCAACGGGAACGTAGGTTGGGACGATGAATTGGGATAAATATCCTGAAAGCATCGTCCCAACGGGAACGTAGGTTGGGACGATGAATTGGGATAAATATCCTGAAAGCATCGTCCCAACGGGAACGTAGGTTGGGACGATGAATTGGGATAAATATCCTGAATGCATCGTCCCAACGGGAACGTAGGTTGGGACNAACAAAAGAAAATGGATAGAAATCAGCTGAAGAGAAGAGAGGTGACGAGATGAGAATGAGAGATGGAGAAGAGACGGAAGAGAAAGAGAAGGAAGAAGAAGAGAAGATCTCACCCATTGCACTACTCTCCCATTCAATCATTAGTCATACTCATCTACCCAGCGAAATCTTTATTCCAATAAATCATAATGATATTCGAATAAATACAATTCCGATGAATTTCCTTTTTTGAAAAAAACATGCATCCCGTTTGTTTTCTCTTTCGTCTTCGACTGTTGCCATTTCAGGAGAAACGGCGATCTTTTCATCTTTCTAATTACAATAGTTCACATGACATGGAATAGTTGAGACTTATTTTTTCGTGTTTTGTTTTATTTACATTTAGAAGGTCTCAAAAAATGAAGCATTCACACGGAGACAGACACTTCACAAACACATGAATAAACAAACAAAGCATAAGAATTCTTTATCAAATTGGTTGTTCGTTGGAATGGAGAATAGTTCATATGAACTCGCATCTCTTCTTCAATCTTTGCAACTCCCCTTTCGCTTCCCACTCACCTCTACTTCCCATTCCCTCTTTGATTATCGTTCTGGTGAGAGGACGAAGGAACCATCAATTCATCTTCAGGTGGGGTAGAAGGTTATTTATCCCTATTCATCGTCCCAACCTACGTTCCCGTTGGGTCGATGCTTTCAAAATTTTTTCGGGAATATCGAGAAAGGATACAAGAAAACATGCGGACGCTGCTTGTAAGTTATTCTGTCTATTCTTGCTATTTGAGGAGGGTACGTAATTCTTATCTATTTTCTGGCATTCGAATGTGATGTTTCATTCAATAACAATATCAATCAGTGATGTTGTCAATCAAATGTTTATCCTTGATGAATAATATTCAATCATATGCATTCTATCTTCATTATCATATTCCTTTCACTCCTCATCTTCCTCTTTTCCTTTATCTTTTCTTCCTTTCATCAAGTTCTTCTCAATCTCCATGATTGTCTTCATTGTCTTTTCATTCCTTTTCTCCTTCATCATCATTCTCCACTTCTCCACAATATTCCACTTCAATTCGTTGCCCAACGTGTCGAATTCGCTCGAGATCTGCAATGTTTCTAGTAAAGGAGAGCAAAAAGATAGAGCGACTCACCATGAGAGACTGTACAGTTTCGAAGCCCATTTCATCGATCACCTTGTTCTGAAGAGCATGAAGTGAACCAAAACTGAGAGATGTAAAGGTCGAACCTGGAGTTTTGCGAGTTTGTACTTCTCAGAGATCTCCAGTTTCTCCATATCTTCCATTTCACTCTTGATCAAATACGTTTCTGCAGCAATCATTGAAGTCTGAATAGTTCAGATTATCTCATCGTGACCATTCCGAAATGAGAGGCTGAACCTCGAATCCGAAGCGATGCGCCATCTTGATTACACTGTCGATATTGTTATCTGAGCGTATTTATATTAGTTTTAATCGTTTTGTATAATGAACCGTCGATTTCGGTGCCAGTAGGATAGACGTATTGAAGAAAATCGATGAATTCCTGAATGAGTTCATTTCCTTCTCAATCACACCCTTCCCTTCACAAACCTCGCTCTCCAGCTCCTTCAATTCCACTTCACTCTTTCCATTCTCAGTCGAATCTCCGAAGAAGAGATTATCGAAGTGAGGGGAATGCATTGCAAGCAACTGGAAAAGATATTAATCGAGTTTCCCGGAATAAATGGGAGTGATACCGTCTTATTCACGTGCAACTTCTGTCCATCCACAACGAGAACGACGTCTGAGCGATGAGTTGGACGAGAGAAGTCAATCAGCCTCGGAATACTGAACATGGGGAGTGGACTTGTTCTTTGAACTCGAAACGAACTTGATTCCCTTGTAGTTCTTTGCGATGAAACCGACATGAATGGTCACTCTTCCGCCACTCAGATAGACATTCTGAAATGAAGATGCTGATACGAAGGTGTTGGCATTACTCTGTGCTCCTGATGAGTTCGAAACTTGCATTGGGATGAGAGGAGAGAGATTCCCATGGAACGACATCGACATCACAAACAGTCTTGTGGTTGACAGTCTTCACGAACTGAATCAGTCCAATCTTCTACAATGGAGTAGTCGAACCAAACCTTCGCGATTGAATCGTATCCCGGTCGTTTCTTGTTATAGAGGTAAACTTCTCCCTCGATGGTGCATTCCCAGAGGGAGGATCCATTGGATGTCCCATCTATTGTGGCCACCAGCCATTCCTTTCCATCACGAGTTTCAGTGCTCGCTTTAATGCACCTGGAGGTCATTCGATCAGACGGCGATCAACAACCGATTCCTCACCAGTCCAGAATATCTTCGTCCCATTCCACTTCTTTATTCGAATTGATATAGTCTTTGATTGTATTACGATAGAATTCCTTATGTAAGGTGAGTGGATCTGCAGATAATTGATTGAGATGTGTTCAACGAGAAAGTCTTCCTTCCGATTTTCATCTCGTATCGCAATAGCAACTTACACTTCTCCCATGGGTACTTCTCATTTTCGACATGTTCCTGAAGATCAAAGATCAACGTCGTGATCAGAGATCAAAGATCACTCGCACTACAAATCATTGTTATCGTATACCTGAGTCTTATCGGGGACAGTATTCATTCGAGATTCCATTGTAGATAAATCTAGGAGGAGTACGATAGTGTAGATCGATACAACGGGCGAAACTCACGAATAGAGTTATCAAATGACCACTCTAGATGGGGGAGATAACTGAGAATGAAGGAATGGAGAGAAGAGAGAAGAGAGATGGAGAATAAATAATAGTAATTAAATATGCAAATCGATAGTAGAGAATGATCATTGCCCTTCGAGAAAGATGAGATTATTGGAAGGGTGAGAAATGGATGGATGGAAAAGAAAGCAATCGTGGAAGGTAAAACGGTCATCTCATAGTACAATGAGGACTCTTCACTAGCCTCACTTTTCCATAAGTCAAAATTACATTAATTGTACAGTAACCCGTGATTACTACTTGAGATGTGTTATTACAATGAAATGGTGATGATACCAAGATCACTGATTAGTTCTGTAGCATGGGTTATCGAATCCCTCATTCGGTTCCTTCTCCAGTAGATTGAATCCGTGTTCGATTTTATTGCAGATGAAGAGAACGACGATTCGCCATCACAAGCTGTCTCGTACTGAAGGCATTTGTCGATTATTGCTGATGTTCTGAAGAAGACTGAATGGGGGAAGGGAAAGACAGTCGAATGGTCTCTTCTTGATTGATGACCCTATTTCCTGTGCATTTTTATCTGCGCGTGCATAGTTCCTTCCATTCATCGTGTATCCTTCTTCTCTCTCTCCCCCCCCCCCCCCCCAAGACCTTCTCCTCCCTCTCTCCTATTCGGTCGACTCCAATGAACACCGACTACAACGAAGGCTACAAGTCGACCAATCAGATGAAACACCACTACCTGAGTTCGGTATTCTCGGTATTCTCATTACGGTAATAAGATAACGGTATTGATTGTCACACAGTATCCGATCAATCAATTTCAGCCACGATGGACTACTTCGGGACTGATGATATGAAGAGTGATGTAGGAACTGTGACTTGATACGTCACTACATTTCAATCGATCTTCCCTCTTTGCATCTCCTCTCTTCCCACTCCAATCACCTCCATTTCCATTCTTCTCCCATCTCCTCTTTGACCATAGTTCTGGTGAGGTTATTCAAGACTGTCATTCATTCAAGCAATGACAATAGTGATGAAATTGCCAGGTGCAAACGTTTATCATTGATTAGTTAGTATATTCTTGATATTCTAAGCATTTTCTTCCTCTTCATCATCATTTTCATCTTCCTCTCCTTCCTCCTTCTCCTTCATCATCATAACCATCGTCTCAAGAATGTCCAATTTGAGATCCTTGCTCATTGTTTTGAATTCATCAGAGTACTGAAAAGTATAATTACTTCAATTCGAATCTCAATCGAGAGTGATCGGCACAGAAGAGAGATAACTACCCACTGCGATTTCCTTTGCCGCATCCAGTGTTATCCCTCCGATAACAGTATTCTGAAGAGCTATGCTTATCAACCAAAATTAAAAGATGTTGTGTCGAACCTGAAGTCTAACGAGGTTGAAATTATCCGAATATTCGAGTTTCTCAATTTCTTCCATTTCAGCCTCGATCAAATAGTCTTCTACTGCCTTGATTGCACTCTGAATAGCTCCGATTACCTCATTGTAATCATTCCGAAGTAATGGAATGAACCTTGAAACTGAAGCGATCTGCAATCTTGATTACATTGTCGACATTGTACTCTGAATTCATTTCTATTAATTTTGGTTCGATATTTGCATAATGAACCATCGATTCCTCTGCAGGTCGGGTAGAAGAATTGGAGGAAATCGATGAACTCCTGAAAGAGTTCATTTCCTTCTCCATCACACCCTTCCCTTCACAAACCTCGCTCTCCAATTCCTTCAATTCCACTTCACTCTTTCCATTCTCAGTGAAATCTCCGAAGAAGAGATTATCGAAGTAAGGGGAATGCATTGCAAGCAACTGGAAAAGATATTAATCGAGTTTCCCGGAATAAATGGGAGTGATACGGTCTTATTGACGTGCAACTTCTGTCCTTCGACCACTAGAATGACGTCAGATCGATTAGTGGGACGAGTGAAATCAATCAATTCCGGAGCACTGAAAAGGAGGAATTTGAACTCCATCTCCGGATTCTCTTCAAACATGACTCCAATATAGTTGGTTGCCTTGAAACCAGCCACAATCGTGACTCGATCGATCGAGTTCTGGTAGTAGACCTTCTGAAATGCGAAAACATTGGCTTTGCTGGATATTGTGTTCCAGATGAGACCAAAACTTGCATTGGGCGAGACGAAGAGAGACTCCTGTGGAACGAGCTCGATATCGCACAACGTCTTGTTATTCACGGTCTTATTGAACTGAATCCGTCCAATCTTCTAGATTGGAGTAGTCGAACCAAACCTTCGCAATTGAGTCATATCCCGGTCGTTTCTTGTTGTAGAGGTAAATTTCTCCCTCGACAGTGCATTCCCACTTAGAAGATCCATTGGATGTGCAATCAATCGTGGCTACCAACCACTCCTTCATCTTTCGAGTACGAATGTTAGTTGTCATCTTCCTAAAGAACAATTGATTAGACGAACGATGTCCCATTTCTCACCAATCTAGAACATCTTGACACCATTCAGAGTCTTCGAGTTTATTTTTCTTCGGGTCATTGCAGAACTGATTCCACAAGTTGAGTGGATCTGTCGATTATTGATTTTGATGTAGCAGCAGAGGGTACGGTAGTGGTCAAGAATGTCTTCGTTTCAATTTCGTTAGACTCTCGTGTCACAATAGAAACTTACACTTCTCCCATGGTTTTTTCTCTATCTCAACTGGCTCCTCGACCTTCGGTTCATTCTAAAGATCAAAGATCAACTTTGTGATAATAGATCAAAGATTACTCGTGCTGTGAATCATTACTACCGTTTACCTTATTCGACGAATCGGGGACAACATCCATTCGAGATTCCATGGTAGATCAATCTAGGAAAAGTACGATATTGTAGATCGATATAAGGGGCGAAACTCACAGATAGAGAGTCAAATGACCACTCTGGACGGGGGAGAGAACTGAGAGTGAGGGAGTGGAGAGAGAGAGATGGGAAAAAAGAACAGTAAATGAATATGCAAATCGATAGTAGAGAAAGAGCATTGTCCTTTGAGATTGAAGAGAATATTGGAAGGGTGAGAAATGTACGGATAGAGAGGGAAGTGATCGTACTATCATGGTCATCTCAAAGTGCAATGAGTACTCATGACTAGCTTCACTTTATCAATAAGGTTAAATTACAATCGTTGAACAGTAACCCGTGATTACAACTTGAGATGTGTTATTACAATGTAATGATGATGATATCTGGATCACTGATTAGTTCTGTAGCATGGATTATCGAATCCTTCCTTCGGTTCCTTCTCCAGTAGATTGAATCCGAGTTCGATTTTATTGCAGATGAAGAGAACAACAATTCTCCAAGCACAAACTGTCTCGTACTGAACAATTTAAACAATTATTGCAGATATTCTCCAAGATTCCTGACCTTGTTTGCCTTGGAAGGGAAATTCCTCGCTAGTTGACACATTCCTTCTGAGACTCTCGACCAATAAACTCGATCGAATCCAGCTGAATATTACTGTCTTTTCTAAGAACGAAGAAGGATAGAATGAATCCACCTTTCTCTTCGAATACTCCCTGTGGACCAGTGTAACTGATGAGGAGAGGGCCGAGACTATCGTCTGTGAAAGGAGGTGAATTAGACTAGAAGTCAAAGACCGGAAGCAGAACTAGAAGCTTCTATTGCACAATATGAACTAACCAAGAGATTCGAGAGATTCAACAGCCATATCCAGTAGATGAGTGATAGTCTCTTCATGGATTCTGGTTGTCTCTCTATTCATCTCCATAACCTCCTTCAATCGATCATCTTTCGAAGAGACGAATGAGTGAACCCATCGACCAGAGGAAATGCAAGACTTCTTCCTCCAGTTATCGTACCCATTCTGCAATTGAACATTATTCATATTTATCATCTGCTTTGTTCGTGATTACTATTCACTAAATGTTAAGTGTGTACTACTAACGAAGCAAACATGAAAACACTCGAGTCCAGACCACTTCATTAGCCTTTTTATCCTCAAGACAAGAATGATTCTTCTTTCACACAACTCCCCCTCACTAGAATGAAGACTGAATGGGAAAGAACAGACAGTCGAATGGTCTCTTCTTGATTGATTACCCAATTTCCTGTCCATTCTTCCCTCCTCTTCTCTCTTTTCTCATTATTTACCAATGAGAAACAAAGACGGAGATCTTCTTGGTATTCGTACCAGTAGCAGTTTTCGTATAAGAATGAGTTGGGTCTTTCTCTCAAACCTTAATGAGTTTCCTCTGCTGATGATTAAGAGTAACTCCATCGAATTGAACAGTGAGATGGGCTATGTCAGAGAAGTCGGAGAGTCTGAAAGGGAAGAGATGAATGAGGAAGAGAAGGAAGGAAGCAGTCCTGTTGCAGGCTCCATTGACCACCAAAGGGGAGAAGAAACCACTTATTACCACGAAGATTCACTCATTATACAGTTGTAATCCAGAGAACAGTCTCACTCATTCTCATTGTGATCATAGATCCTAGTGTATCCATTCATGTTTTCCCCTCTCTGAGTAATCTCTCGTCTAGTCATTCCTTCTCTTCTCTACTCAACGTCAGTCTAAACACGTGGACGTCCTCTTCAACTTCAATCTAATTCCCACTCTCTCTCTATCTCTCTCGACCCGAAAGGGAGCATCTAAATGAGGGGGAGGAGGGAATACCTGCTAAATATTGCACGACTTTGAGATGCGTCGCCTATTTTGAGTGACCTATTTTGAGTGGATTGAAGAAGAAGAGCTAAGAATAGGAAGGGAATACCTTCGGGAAGATCTCCTCGGGACGACTTGAAGGGCCGTTGAGACTGCCATTAACATCGTATCGGCCAGAGCAGATCGAGCATCCATCGACTGAGATCGAAGAGGAATGAAAGGCATTGGAAGGATGGATGAGGATGGATGAGGAGAAAGAACTACTGCCTAGTTAGTTAGCCTTCGAGATCATGAACGAATTCCATGCATTGTAGAGATGGTGCAAGAATGAATGAGTCGAGAGGAGAGGGGGAGGAGGGAGGAAGGGATGGTTTGAGGGGATGAGTTACCCAGCACGGTTATTGCCTACTGTAGCAAGTTATGAGAAGGAAAAGAGAGAAGCTAAAGTAAGAAAATGAGGGGAGAAAGAGAATTAGTTGAGAAGTAGGAGAGAAGAAGAAGAGGGAGAAGATTAATGTTGATTATGATGGATAAGAGAGGAAGAGGGAAGGTTGGAAGGGAACGAGAGAGGGAGAGAGAATGAGAGAAGGAGGAAAGATAGACTATTAGTAATCGAGAGATTCAATAGCAAATGAATTGAATTAGGCTAGAAGGAGGGAGTCTAGATCTCTCACTCTCACTATTGTCATCCATCTTCCTATTCTTGATTCTCCTCCCATTTTCTAGTTTCATAACAACAACAGAATCACTGTTATGAATGATGTCCGCGAGTCTAATTTCCACATGATTTCCCTAGGCTCTCATTTCAAATCCCCATTCACATTATTATATGGTAGATGTTCTCAACCTCCTACGATCGTTCTGTCATCGTTCAAGCTTCACGATTGTGTACTCATTAGTTGGGACAATCGCACCGATTCAACAGTTCAATGAAAAGAAGAAGAGCGATAATATAGAAAAGCACGACTGACCTCTTTGATCTTCTGGATGATTCTTCTCGTAGACTTTCGTTGTTTTCTCCTGAACGAGAGAATTGATTCACTCTCTGCACTCGACTCGTGAGAGTGATGCACGAGTTCATTCTTTTGCAGAGTGAGAGGAAGTAGAGAAGAGACTGATTACCATAGTCGATGGAGGGATGAAGATGACGAGGAGGGATCCAGAAGGCACGTCGTGTCGGAGATGAACGGAGTCATCTGAGAGATTAGAGAAGTGATTGAACAGTGAAATGAAGGAACGTTCAATGGAGCGAGATTCAATGAAGGTGTGATATGAAAATTGAGATACATTCAGATATTGGTTTCACCAAGGATTTGGCCGTGGAAAACGTAGAGGGAAAGAAATGTAAGGACCTTCGACTCTCTTCCGTTCAAAAGTCTTGGAGACGTTTCATCTCGTCAGAAGTCTTGGAGAAACGGAAGAAGAGAGGAAGAGAGAGAGGGAGATCATGACATCCAAGGGAGTACTTAGAGTGGGTGAATGGACGCATGAAACAGAGAGGAGAAGGAGGAGGAGGAGGGAACAGTGAAGTTCATTGAAACGTCATCGACCTACTTCAATTGATGAAAAGGAGGGTACAACTATCTCAAATAGATGATCGATGCTAAATATGTCAATAGATCACCGCAACGTCAACTATGAATCTCGAAATAGCACTGATTGTGCAGTGAGAACATTGAAAACGCGCTGAAGGAGGGAGGAGAACCAATGATGTCCACTGTTCTCTCACCACAAATACAAGAGCAGCTGTGAAATTCTAGACTGCCCTGGTGAATTTGAGTGGGAAGTTGACGTGTGTAGAAGGAAGGAAAGGGGAATGGAAGGGGAAAAGGAAAGAAAATCTTCACGAAATGAGGAATTGGCTTCGTATCTCAGACATTACAGGAACGATATTGAAGGACGAAGAGAATTGCGAAGAAGGAGAAGAAAGGAGAAGAGAAGAGAGGAAAAGTCTCGGAATTGAAATGGAGAAGAAGGAAATGAAGAGGGAAGGAAGTACTTGATCTACCATGTACATTCGAGAGAGAAGAGTCTAATCAGAGGTGGATGAGAAAGAAGGATCCACCTCTGAATGGAAGGAGAGGGGAAGAGGATACTGATGTATCTCATCGAGAGGAATAACCAGAATGAGGGGAGAGACAATTGTGTGAATTGGCTGTCTTTTGTATGGTCCTCGTTGTGTTATGTGTAGAGCTGTTAGAAGAGAGAGAGATGAAACGAGACTTGAAGAAAGGAAGAAAGTAGAGAGGAGATAGTGGAAATACGATAATTGGTATGCAAAAGACGTGGAAAGATTGGGGAGAAGAAAAGACAGAAACAGCGGGAGAGAAGGGGAGGAATATTGGAGAGATTGAACTAGTCAAATGCATGAGATACGTCCATACGTGCTTATATTGCACGAATGCTCAAGGGACAAAATTGGATAGGGACTGTTCATGAATGATTGATGATGAAGGAGAAGGAGGAAACTTGCCCTTATTGAATTACTGAGAAGAATGGAGAGTTCAGTTAGACCAACTGATCATTGTCTATGTGTCATCGATAAATCATCAAAAGGAAACGTCAAGTACCTCAAAATATCACTGATTATTCAGTGGCTATCACTTGTTTTTCACGTACCTTCACTATGCAAATTCATAATCTTTCATGATAGTGTCCCCTCCTTTCTCTGGTTTTTCTCCTCTCTAGATGCGAATCTTCGCTTCCCATAGATATCAACCATACTCTCTCCACGTTCCTTTTAATCCGATCCCTTTCCTCATATAAAAGTCAGATTTCTCTTCTCCATTCGTCCATTCTTCTCCACGATATTCACGTCGTCCAAAATAGAAAAGCTGTTGCTTTCGTCAGCGTTTTTCAAAGTAGCTTCATCTGATTGAGATACTTCTTCGAGTAATTCGTTCCATTAGTTCCCCTATTCCAGATGCTACCGTACCTCATTCTGCTTTCATCATTCATCACTCATTCCTCTGCTTCCTGTGGAACTCGTCCTCCTACGGATGGACACTACGGTAGATCCTCAGTCTCGATCCAATCTCACTTCCCATTGTAGAAATCCTCGCGGTGGGACCCGATAGAGGTCCTCTGACTACGGTACTCAACGATGCGAGAGACGAGGGAGTGGTTGGATTGGCGATGGTATCTCCGAAGGAGGAATGCGATGCCACCTGTCTCTTCACACTCATTCACTACGACGCTCCCCATCATCGTGAGTCCTTTTCATGCTTCTTATTCATACATCTGTTATCATATTTGATTGCTGATCTTCAAATCAAATTTGGAAGTACGTTTGAGAAACACGTGATTGAAACCTGCTTTTCGAACACGCGATCCTTGATCCGTTAGCCCTGCTCGATAGCTCACAACGTGGAGAGGGGGAAGGGGAAGGGGATTAACTTCTGTCTGTCGTTGGGTCAGCAGATCTACTCAACTCTTCCACTAATCCACTTTACTCCTTCTCTCGAATAACAGAATTGTGGTCAAAGGCCAAAGGTTGCAGATTCTTCGTTGGTTGTGAGGAAGGAATTGGCCGAATTCGTCCCTTTCGGATACACTCCAATCACCAATCGATCCACCGTATACTGTACAAGGTCTCAAGGAGAATGCGGGGCTACCGTACCCGTCTGGAGACACTTCTTCCTCAATGGAACTGGAATCTGTGAGATTATCGATTGGTGAAAGATCCTTACAGTAGGATTTTCAGACCACACATACACTCTGGACGATTCGATGGTGGATGGATACACTCGAGAAGGAGTTCCTCTCTGTTTCGTATGGGCTCAAGATGCAATTGATGAAGAAGGATCTGGAGCTGCGACTGTTCTCGACGATGAGGTACGGTAGACGAGTTGATCGATCGACAACTGATTTTGTTTCAGCGTGATAAGCGGAATACCGTGATGACGAAGGATCCGAGAGCTTGCGATCTCTCTTTCCCGAATAGAACTAAGATGGGAATGCTGACGGAGTTCAAGAACAATCGAACTGGTAAAAAACTTTCAAATCTGTTTTCGGTAAAGTCCCTATTATGCTTCATTCAAAGTCTCAGAAGACAACATTTCTAGAGTCAAATGTCTCTGCTGATTTAAACGTTGGCAAGTTTTGAGTGTGTAGAGTGTCTCTTGTCCTGTCGTTAATTCACGTGTCTATTTCGTTTTATGATAATTTGGTAAAATTTACAGGCACTGAACTCGATCACTTCTACACACTCAAGACATCGAAGGAGCTGAGTGGATACAATAAAACTGTATGTAGGATTCGATGAAGCGAATCAAATGAAGAATCCATTTCAGAAAGATCTCGGACTGATCTTGATGAAGAATGATTCATTCTGTTCCTGTCTGGTCACTCTCGTGCAGACATTGGATAGTCAGATGGGAGTATTCCGTTAGTTATTTTACCCTATTATTGTAAAATTATATGGATGAGGAAAACAGTAGGGGACAGAATTTTACTGAAACTTCCAGCAAATTCATGAGCAAGCTCATTTCAGACCGAATCGATCACAAACTGATGAGATCGGATGCAGAATTGAATCGGATCTTCGAGAAGTACAATAAGACAGGAGAGGCCTTCTACTGTGCAGCTCAGAAGGGCCAGTGCGGAGCCTCCCTTCCTCTCTACAAACACTTCGACTTCATGCACATTGGTAGATCATGTTGGGCGACTACTGAATATCGATCGATTCAGACTCGATCATCACCACTTCAGATAAGGATGTTCCTTCGACCTCCTACAGATATCCCCCTGAACCACTCTGCTGGATTTGGAGTGCTTCTTACGATGGTTAGTACTCTTGCGAGTTGTAGCCCATGGGAATTTGTAGTGGACTGAGTAAGTCTCCATTTCCTTTCAGATGAAGATGAAGGATCGGGAGAAGTGACTGTGGATAGAGTGAAGAGAACCACTCAATGGGAAGAAGAAGAGACGGAGAGGACCACCGATGGATGGAATACTACTGATTTGAGTTCCACTGAATCGAATACGACTGATGGAAGTACCGTCGAATGGAGCACTACCGAATGGAACACCACTGATTTGTATACTACGGACGAAAGGGAATCCACTAATTCCACTACAAGAATGCCTACAGTGAGACCGACTTCGACCAGTCGATCATCTAACTCTACTCTCCCATCCACTACCTCAACTCCAACTTCCACTGCACTCGATGAGATCATCGTGAGAATGGTTAGAAGTGCACTAGGGAATGATCCCAATTGGAGAGATGCTGTGAGGAGAAAGTTGAGAGAGATCTCGGAGAGAATATAGAATATTCCGTCCCAAAATAGATTCTAGTAATCTCTGGAGAGATTACCCTCTATGCCATATCCCATACGGTTTCTGCCCTCTCTGACATCATAATCCCCCTTCTACTCTTTGCTTGCCTTGTTTCACTCTCTTCTGCCTTTAACGTCTCTCTTAATCTGTGTATGCATAATAAACGTGGTGTGTACAATAACAGTGGATCTTTACACGGTCTTTGGTAGAGAGAGAGGGAAGAGATCATCGGGAGTAGAAGATGAGATCAATGGGGTAAGGGGAGATCGGGGAGGAGGAGGGGTCTCACAGAGTCACAGACGGGTCTCAGCGGGAAGAGGGGGAGGGGATGGGGTACGGTACATGGGGATATCGATTATCGATTACTCGAGAGTGTGCCATTGGGCGATTTGTCTGTCTGATCTCGAGATGACGTCAGCGACGTGAGAATCCGCCCCGTTGAGGACGACACGGCCGATGTTCTCACTGTGACCGTTCACGTGTTGCATCATCTGAATTATTGATTTTATCATTCATCTCTATGCTTCACTCTCATCTAGTAACAACCACAAATAATTGCAAAGAACTGGAGAGAAGTATTTACTATCTCCCTACCTGAATATCGATGACGGCGTGCATCAGCTGTGACTGGGGGAGTTCGAATACGAAACTCTCGTTGTAGACGGGGTTCTTAGCGGCTCTCTTCACGTGAGTTCTCTTCTTCGCCAGTCTCTTTCCATCCGCATCGCGAAGGGAAAGCTTAGCGTACGGATCGGGAGTGCCGATGAGGCCACGGGCCTGAAATCACATTAGTTATTTTTCATTGTTCATCTTTCTCATGGCTACAATTCTTCACTGTTTTCACTACCGGAACCTGGGAAGAAAAAATTCTTCAGGCTTTCTCAAGTTCCGGAAGAGAAAAATCCCGAAGATCATAAGTTTACCTTGACGATGACGACAGTGAGATTGTTGAGAGATGGCTGGTAGGTGAGAGAGAGGAGAACTTCGCCCTGGGGGGAGAGATCAAAGATCAATCTGAGAGAGGGGGAGGAGAGTACCTTGGATGCGATGAGACTCTCTGGACCGAGTGGGAGACAGAGGGAGATGGATGAATTGAGTGAGAGTTGTCCATCCGAGAGACGATACGTCGTCTCTCCCACTATCGCGTCACGAGAGTAACGATCGAAGGCGCACACCTGAGAAGGAATTGATATTATATTACAGGAACTGATTCTCTTCATTTTGAATGCTGTCGCATGAAAGAAAACAAAGATGTACCATGCAGAAGATTCCGGCGCAACTGTTCTATCCCTAGTAAGGTACCAGAATTGAAATTGCAAATTTTCTCTAAGAATCCTGCCTGACATTTCCTTTTCCCTCTCCTCTTTTCTCATTCCCGAGAATCTTATTGAATATCTCATTTCAGAGTATTCTGGGAATGGCGAGGTTTCAGCGAGATTCAAAGTTCTCCACAGAATATTAGTAAGAACGAAACAAGGAGGAGGATATTTGGTCTCCTAGTCGTTTCGTTTTGTGCGCGAGATAATAAGATCTTGTCTAAATAACTACACTTTTGACACTACTTCAACGCAAATTGAATGAGGTCGAGTCAAGTTCACAAGAACAGCCCTGACACTTCTGAATGTGTGAGTAGCATCATTTTCGCTTCACTTCTTGTCAGAAACACTGAGAAGACTCAACGGGATTTCTTTTCTCGAATCCTCTTATTCAATTAGTAATATCTCACCTGAATGTGTAGAGTGGAGGCGGCCAACTGCTCGGAACTCACTCCATACATAGTGAAATGCTCGTCGAATTGGGGTGAATTAGTGGCACGCACGATGCGAGACTTCACTCTGCAAGAGAGAGGGAGAGGGTTACGAGGAGGTCCGTGGATCTTTGAGACCCCACGCACATCACTGGCCTTATCAGCTCATTCATTCGTAATGGAAGCCTCTCCTCATTTTTGAAATCCCATTTCCGATAGTGACTCCCATTACTCACACATCTCATGGTGTAATGTGGGATGACTAATGCAGGCTACTGTAGGCTAAATTACCCCCTTCCATCATTCTCTTAGGGCACCCTAATCCGGTCCTTGACCACTCATCCGAAGCCCTGAGTGTACTTCGAATCCCTCTCTATTTCTAGTCATTCTTCTGAGAATCTGGGCAGCTGAATGCTCCAACCCGTGAAATAAGCTTAGTTTCCATGGTCGAATCTCACTCTCCCCTTCCCCTCTCTCGAGACAAAATGGCACGTGCCTCAACAGTTCTCTCGAGTCTCAATTATCCAATTACACCTAATTGGAGGGAAAACAAGTAGTGCTAAGTGTGATCACTAAAGCAATCAGCTATCAGCTACATTCTTGTCAATTATCGTAATTGAAAATTTTTTCTAGTATTGTATTGCCTACTTATCCCTCTTTCATCAACGTTTTCGGATAAAGATTGCAAATCCTCTCCTTTTTCTTATTCTGCGGATAATCTCTTATTTCTCACAATCCCTGGATTCGCAATCCCGCTCAATCTCTTCTTCTCCTCACCTGTGATCTCTATCGGGCAGCAACTGCAGCTTCACGTACGGATCGAGTAGACACTGTCCAGAGGGAGAGAGAGACAGTTGGCACAGATCCTCGCACGAGAGAACTCCCACCTGGAGAGAGAAGGGATTCAGATTGAGATCAACGATGGCGACGAGGGAATCAGAAGGAGAGTCTCTCACTGATCAGAGAAACTAGAGAGTGTGCTAAATGAAGATCTACTCTCGCTTCAGAAGGGAGAAGTCTCTACCTGGAGTGAAGTAGCGAGCGGATCGTACGATAGCATCAGATTGATCTTTCCCCTCTCCATCGGGAGTTCGGACGGAGAGAGACGACTGAAATGGATTGCCGTTACTTCCCTCGATGACGTCATCTACGAACAGAGAAAGAGGCCATGCATGAGATCCCTCGAGGGGATGGCGTGAGGTGTGAGAAGAGAGGAGAGGGGAATAACAAGTTCAAGTATCCTCTCTCAGGTGAAATCACTGAATGATGTATCCTAATGATATCACCACTGTTTCTTTGACTTCTCCCATGAAGACTTCTTCTGAAGTTCAGCCTATCCTAGACGATGCCCTCATTCCATCCATCTCATTGCCCATTCTTCCCCTTCCTTCTCCTTCTTCTTCTCTCCTTACCGAGTTCGTTCGTCCATAATGGAGGCGAATGTGTTGAGAGGAGAAGGAGTGGATTGGTTCGATGAGAGTGGAGACTGGAGGGGAGAAATCGATTGACGGAGACCGCCCGGACCCTGCAAGAGAAGAAGGCTCAATTAGTGTTTCTCCAATTTGATGTTTTCTTCATTTTTGATTTTGCAGGAATCTCCGGTCCAAGCCAAACATTTTCGTACAGATGAAAAACACTGGGATGAAAGAGGGAAAGGGGCTTTTCGGGGAAGAATGAGTGCCCCCTTCCGAGTGACACTGATAAATTCGTGACTCTTTCGAATGAGAAAGGGGGATTCGTTCGTCTTTTCGTGTGACGAGAAGAGATTTATCGCTTTTCGTCTCTTTTTAGTCAGTCTCTTCCTCACTTTCCTTGATCGTTGACTAACGAAAACAATGGAATTTGAGACGAAGAAAGAATCAGAAGAGACGAACATGCTTCTCCCTCCCCCGTTGTATACCATTCCCCCGCCCTCAACCCTGTTTAGTGGACTAAGCTCCTTTTCTACGTGTTATTCTTTCCATTAGTGAGAAACAAGCATAATGTATTCAGACGCGTTGAGCTCACTCAATCTCATTCACTCTCCTCTTTCTCTAATGAGGGAGGGAGTATCAATCGAGTACCGTAGTCGAGGGGAGAAAGAGAGAGAGGAGGAGGAGGAGGGGAGGGAGGAAACTAATCCTATAGGGGAACTTTGTCTAGATTGTTCCCATAGAAACGACTCAGTTTTCGAGAAGAAGAGAGGGGAGAAGGTTGAAAACATCTGTGATTCACGAGGAAAGTGAGAGGGAGAAGAGAGAAAGAAGAGACTACAGAGAGATGACAGACTTCCGCTATCTCAACCAAAGTATCGAAAAACAGTCTTTCCGCAGACACCCGAATTGTATACGGAAAGAAGAGTCCTAGACGTTTCCTTTCTCACTTTGTATTCCGGTTGCCGTCCAACAAAGGGGGAGATCAACTAACCATTGAGAGTGCATTCTTGACTGCAATCGAGTGATTCGTCTGGAGGAGATGGGGATACTGATGGGAGGCCTTCCTTCTCTTATTCACGATGAGGAGAGCAAGGGCCGATATCAGGATGATGCCCCCACTCACGCCGATGAGGGCACCAACCGCCCAGTCTGAATAGAAGAGGAGTGATTGATGGGAAGGACTTGATAGTTGGTGAGGTTATGATTGAATGCTTATGACCATCCTACTGTATCCCACAAGTCTCAAATTTCATCCCTCCTCAGTTTCATCTCATTTAGTCCTATCCTCTGAAGGAGTCAGTCTCATTTCCGAGAAAGGTTCCAAAGGGGGTAAAAAGAGGTGTCTTTCTCCCTTTCCCTTCTAAGCCCGTCGATGCTTTGTGATAAACAGGAGCAAGTTCTTTCCCTTCTTCAAGAATTCTCTTCGGTTCTCAACCCCTTCTTCCCCCTCTTTTCTTCCCATGTCAATCCCCCTCTGACAGACACAGAGGAAATCCCTTGAGTGGACGAAGAGGCGAGTAATTGGGTAGCCGGCCTCAATCCATTCACCTTCTCACTCTACCGTATCCCTTCTCGTACTACCGTATCTACTTCCGCATTGCAGAGTGCGCTAATATCAGTGTCTAGAGGCTAAAATTATCGTTTCTACGTCAGACGCTCTTCAGTCCTTCTCTCGTCTATTCGTCGTATTCTCTTTCTGGTCAACAACAATTACATCATCACGAGGTTTCCCAGTGGATTTCCCATGGAGATGAAGACGAAGGAAGAAGAATGGACTGCATAGGGAGGAATTCAGACGAAAGTATCCATGTCCTTACGTTAAGTATCGCCATCTATGCATGAAAGTGCAAGTCTAGTCCAACGCACTTTTGAGACAGTTCGCATCTACCGTAGACTACAGTACCCCTCCCAGAGTCCCTCAATCGATAACGACGTACCGTAAGACTGGACACGATGGGCCACAGGCATGAAGGAGGAAAAGGGGAGACTTGTGTCCACTAAGGGAGAACGAGGCTGCTTCTTCTCTTTCTTCCTTCTGAATCGATGCCGTGAGGAGAGAAGCCGCGACGCGTGACCGCACCGCGTGAGACACGCCCTGAGGGGAGATTTTCCCTTGATGGAAAAGAGGATGAAGACTGAAGGGGGTGGAGCTTGAGAGAGAGAAGGAGGAAGAGGTAGAGAGACACTCTCACTGCCCTTTCAGTCTGTCGTACTGTACTATTTGCCGTGTCTCTATTTTTCTGCTTCCGTACAGAATACGTAGTTGATGTGTGAACCAGAAAACAAGATCGGAGAACAATTCAATTTTATAATAATTTATGAGCGAATTTTGCCCTTATATGGGCTACAATCGAATGGAATGAAATCGTCAAGCTATAAATGGTTTTCCTAACACATCCAAACCACTAGTGATGGTAGGTCAAAGTGGAATGGAGTGAATGAGAGTACACTGTACAAAGAATGGTCCAATCGGGGAGAAGGAGGGGAAACTACCCTATCTACAAATCTATTAGCATCCACAGATTACGGTAGGTCTAGAAGCTCTCTACCAAACCAGGAAAAGTGACCTACCGAGAATTACTAATTATTGTGCATCCACAGTATAAAGTGAGGAATAAATAAAAGAAAGCGAATTCTCATGAAATCAGTGTATAATCTACTGGATTAGGAAGGGAAAGCGAGCAGTTCAAAAGAGAGAAGGAGCAGTTGGGGGAGAGGAGAGCATTCATTCATGGAAAGCAAATGACTCGTCGACAAATTATTAAGTAACTTGATTAATTGACTACTACGGAATCGAACCGGGAAGAGTAAGAGAATCATTGAATCAATCAATTGTGTGAAGGGGGCAAGGTAGATCAGAGATGGGTCTGGAAAAAAGAATCGATAATAGAAGACGGATTACGGTAGATAGATCAAAACGAGGGGAGAGGACAACTCAAGAGGGAAGTGCAGTGGGAGTGAGTGAATAGGCAATTGATTAACTGAGGAAGGGGAGGAGCGAGGGAAGGGAAAGGATGATCAGCCAATAAGTGAACGGATTAACTCAATGAAAGAGAGAAAGGGGGCGGAGTGTCATCATTGACAGCAGACTCCACTGTCAATGATGGCATCTCTTGCATCAGTGGTTAGTAGGCAGGAGAGGGATAAGCATGGCAAGGAGGAAGGGAAGCATCAACTGAGGGGAATGCATAGGGGGAGAGGGAGAGGGAGACCAGCCAGGAGAGGGGAGGAGATCACACTCCACTTACTACTAATTCCTCTGCTTCATCAGTGGCAGATGAGGGTGCGAATAGTCTTTCTGTCCTCTTCTTCTCCCTTCTCTGCCCTGATTCCGTATCTGCTCGTTGGTACGAACGACGACCAGTCGATCGAATCTGAATCACATCCCATCATATCTACACTTCTACGACGGCATTTACAAATCGCTGCGCCAGATGGTACAGTAATCTTGACAGCTTTCTAATTTTTTTACGCTTTCTTCACTTTCGAGAATAGAAAAAACACATACGATAGGCTGTACGTCTCTGGCGGAGACTCCTCCGTCCTTCTCTCCTTCCTCTCCGATACTCTTCCTGTTCCTTCTCCTCGAAGGAGATGTCTTCAGAGCTGCAATCGAGGATACCCTTACTTCCTTCCCTCCATTACCATCGAGAGACTACTTCATCTAGAGAATGAGGAGATCCATTCTTCCCTCTCTCGATATCAGGAGGAAGAATGGATCTCACTCATCCTCATCTACTCACAGTAAGCTCGACTAGCCTAATGATCCAATATCGATCGATAGGGTGAATACTCAAGTAGAAGAGGGAGTTATTTCATTCCAAGCAGAATACAGAGGGTAAGACATGAAGAGAGAAGGGAAGATGTGAGGGAGGAGAAGGAGCAGACTTGCGGATTACGGTAGAGTGAGAATCGATCAGTTCAGTTCAGTGCAAAAGAGACGTGAGAGATAGAATATGAGAAGAGATTAGTGGAATCGGACGTCGGACAGGAAAGACAGAGGATAGAATAGAAGAGACGATGGAAGGTGGAACACTCAATACCAATCATGATCCACCCTCCAATAAACAGAAGACAGAGGTTAAGGGAAGAGAAATTAGAAAAATCTACCATCGGAGATCCACTCGTCAAATTATGGATTTAGATCTCGATGGAAGAGATATTAGGAAACTGATAGAGAGAGGACAGAAGGGAAAGATTGAGGACAGGAGAGGGGATGAGAGGAGAGAGGGAGGAGAGTAGTCGCATACCCATATATGAGTGGACGAGGGATCGGAACTTGTGATGACCTCCTTGCTGATGAGCACGAGAACCCGGTGGAGCTGGAAGGGGATGAAGGAAGGAGAGAGGGGAGAGTGGGGAGAGGGAGGGAGAGGGAGGGGGAGGACACGCGAGGGAAAGGAGACATGCATCACTCTCTGTTACTGTGGGGAGAGACACTTCCAGACTCCTACGGATTACTGTAGATTGATAATGATATCGATCCATTTGATTGTCATTGAGAGGGGATACGGTAGAACAGACGACGGAGGGTTAGAGGGAGAAAGGGTTTGCATGCAACCACAAAACGAGCGGATCGATTAGGAGCGATTACGGTAATCTGAATCTAGAAGAGAAGAAAGAAGGAAGATATAGACAGAGAGAAAAGAGGAAGATGAAATGAAAAGGAGAAGAGACTTACGAATAACTTTCTTGAACAATCTGTCTTGCATGAAAAGGAGGAATCGATTGGCGTAGAAGTTTGGATTGTGGACTGAGATCGTATCCTGTGATTATCGATTAGTATAGATCATAGTTAGACCATGTTAAATTACATACTAATCTTATATTCCGAGCACATCGTTCGTCAAACAAAAAGCTTACTCCATCATGCAATACACTTTTCCATGTATGCTCCAACTTCTTGAATAATCGATAATTTTGGAGAATATCGATAATTCCGAGGAAGATTATCAATCGATCTCCATTCGCATTTCGCGCGTAGATTCGACCTGAAAATGAGATGGATTTATAAATTATAATTCAACTACTAGTTGATAGCCCGCCTTCACACCGCTCAGAAATGAACACAATTTCTGTTCTATGCTGACCACGATGTCATTCCCAGAACAATGTAAATATCCCGGATACTCAAAATCACTTATTGTGAAAGCAGTTGGAAGCACATAGTTTTATAGCGAATATAGAATGAATTTCCAAGCAACAAATGAATATTTCTAACCAGGAATATCTTCATCCATGGCTCCATCATCTCTCCTCGATGTCCCTGGTTCTCCCTCGTTATCCATCTCATCCTCACTTCGATCTACAATGATGTCCAGATGAGGTACTTCAATTTGGCAATAAAGAATATTTGATAGCAGTATTAATATGAAATATCTCGAAAGTAGAAAGCCTATTCCAGGAGAGTTCTTTTAGTGAAATATAATTCAATCACAGACCTCCTTCACTGAATCGTGGTCCTCCATTTGTATTGCCCGAGTCCATATTGTGCACTCCGACCAGCAAAGAGTAATCCATGATCTTGAAGCTTTGCAGCACCTACAAACATCTTCTTGATACCATCTGCTCCGTATTCACAAATGCATTAATACCATTCAATCCCAAACGAGAAAACAATCACAGAAAGGTTAGACTGCAGGTGATAGTGAAAAAGCCCCAATGGTCAATAATATTCACATTGAACGATAATAACCACTGACTTCAATAGTATCAGGGGATCGGCCCCGAGTTAAAGAAATGACAAATTTGAAGCCCAACAGTTAAAATAATAAATGCCCTACCAGACAATCTCTGCTGAGTGTTTCCATTAGGATGCCGTAAGCGTGTTTATCCACGTGGAATCCCTCAGTGTGACCTTCGATGAAGTCGAGATCCTGATGAGGAAACGAGATCATTCACACTCAATTTCGCAATTTCACTATTCTTTCATTCAATAGTGGATAGAAATGCGTTCAATTTTTTTTCCATCAACACCGTTTTTCCACCGTTTTTCCCATCAACTGCTAATCGTGAAACCCCCTCAACTTGATCCGGCCATACCTAAGCGCCGATTTCCTTGAGGACATTCAAAGTGGCGGTAACCCGTTCAAAAATTTACTTTTGGGGCGGTTTTTAGGGGTGGCCCGTTGGTTTTTAGCCTAAAATGTGAAAAAGGGTCGAAAATATTCGGTGAGCCGTGCATAGGAAGCGATTTTATTAGCGATTACCCGTGCATCCTATTCGAAAAAAATTTCAAGGAGGTCCCTGGCCCAGCTATGGATCCGGCCAACATCCCCCTATCTCACCTTGAGTGTTGGATGAGTCTTCGCTTTCTCCTTAGACGAGGCAAGTCTCTTATACGTCGAACCCTGCAATTCTGCCCATTCCTTCCCATAATTCAAGACTCTCTTCGTAATTGACATCTGTGGGACTGAATCTCCTCCTCTTGCTTCTCTCCCTCCCTCAATGGAAGAATATTCCCACCTTGAGATCGTATTTCTCGTGCATTTCAACTGATTGAGGCAGCAGATTGTTCATCACTAATAACCGGATATTCTTGCCTAAGCTCTGTAAAGGGAATGTTTACTGGCTGCTCGAAACTGGTTGCAGATGGGAGCTTACTTGATAACAGAAAAGACCGAAGAACTTTGGTAGCAGCGTTCGCGGGTTTTGGTTGAGATTCTAAAAGGAAAGATATTTATAGGGAAAGACGATATGATTAACCGGAAGAAGGGAGGTAGCAAGAAATGCTTACCATGTAATACCCTGGCAATAACTTCTGGAGGAAATCCGCCTCTTTATGTTGAACTGTCTTGATAATGAAATTATCATCATGAGATACATAGAAGATTGAACCACTCGCTCCTGCATTCGACAATTCCTTCAGAGGCTCAGCCGATATCGATTTCTAAATAGGAGAAATATAGAGAATGGAATGATAACTCTGCGGTGACTCACCAAGAAATCAGCCGGTTTGATGTGGAATAGATCTCGGAAGTATCGAAATGCAATAGGGGCGTATGATCGAAAACGGAAGTCGCCGTATGAATGGGAGGGAGTGGTTGATGTACCCGCACTGAAGTGAAATTAAGAATATGAATGAAAAGAAGAGAATGAAGAACATGTGAAATTGAACAATGTTGGATGCGTCACAAGTGATTGAGAGGAATTCCAGACAAAACTCGTGATTTGAAATAGAACTTACGCTGGGAAATTGACGGTCTCAATAACTTCAAAGTCTTGTAGAAGAAGATCTCTCTTGACTGTCGAGGCCAAACTTCCAATCGAATTGGCGATTCCCAATTGTATTGCCGCCATGAGAGCATTCGTAGGCACTTTCTTGTACGAGACCTGTAAACAAATTAGATGATTCAAGAAGTATTTGGTACAATAGATGTGATCAAAGAACTCGAAACAAGAAGGAAATAAACAAGTGATTGACTGACCTCTCCTTGTACATCGATTCGTCTGTGTCCCAATTTCTCCTTCTTCTGATTTCCCTCCTCATTTCCATCCATCGTTCGTGCGGACACAGCCGCCATTCTACTACCGACGACGAATCTTTCGTTGATGCGACAATTCTAAATGAGGATTGTACCCATTAAAAGGAGAGAAAGGGATGGGCAAGATGCGGAAATGTGAGGGACGCGAGTAGTGAGTATGGAAGGAAGACAAAAGAGAGCTGTGAGTGAGTAGAGAATGCTCTTTTCCCCGCTTCTTCCAACTCATATTGAAGCGAGGCAGGCAAGAGTATGCACTGGTCGATAACGTGGAGCGAGGAGAGAAAGACGCGCAATTCGAGTGATGTCTAACTCACTCTCACAGACGGCTACACACAACAAAGAGACTTCCCGACCATTATCAACCAACTACGACTAGGCGAAAGAGAGTTTCAAGCATAATCTGAGTAGAAGCATCGATCAAACACTAATCGCATACCTTCCTAGAGGTGTACAGTAGACAGTAACGCAAAACAGGACGAGCGCGGCAAGACCAACGGAACGGTGTGTCAGGAAAGTGCTCGGATTGTGAAAAAAATAATTATGGTAATGCTTATAATAAGATAGAACAAGAAAAATAATAAAGACAAGAAGATAAAAAGCCAAAAAAAGTCACATGAAAAACTGTAAACAGCTCCAACTTCAACGAAAGTAATGAGTTATGTTCACCCAAATACCCACGCTAATCTCTGATGATATGGAACACATCATAACTGTATTAGACCTATCGAAACGGAAATGCAAAAGAAGATAGACCGCAACGAAAAAAACGAAATCGCAAAAATTCAATCAGTCGATATCGTATGGTCTGCCTGCGGTGGCAACTACGGTATTGATTGAAATTCCTCTCAGTGGTCAGAATATTACAGTAAATATTTGAATATTTGGCCGTTTTCGCGGTCGTTTTCTCCAGTGCCCGAGTGTTTTCAAATGTTTCCCATGTTTTTCACTCGATTTGTAGGTGCTAGGGAGGGGCTGCAGCTTCCGACAAGTTCGTCTCGTCTATTCAGGGGGCATTCATTCTTCGGATATGTCCGACAACTTGGCAAGCCATGAAAAATCGGTGAAGAAATCGAAGAAGATGGAGACGGGCAAGGCATCCGCTGCGAAATCCGCTACTTCCCAGGAGACGATCAAGTCTGTGGAGAGATCTACCGGTGAGTTGCTTCATTTGGACACCAAACTCGGCCATTCCAGAAACTATCGTTGACGAGAAAAGAAAGGATCGTGAACGACACAATTCGGGCGCCTCTACTCAATCGCAGCAAGCGTATCGAGGGAATTGGTCGAACAGCACGCGCTACACGAAATATCGAGGTACTAGGCAACATGAGCTGCATTCGAAATTGCCACCCCAGGATCGTCGGAAAGTCGTCGTGGGTCCAGTCACAATTACTCGAATCGCGACTCGTTTGTATCCTCGCCCTCATTCGATTCGGGAAATCTGTGAGTCGATACGCGATGAGCGTGTCGATTGATCTGTTAAGCTGTCGTCCTACGAGCACTCAGTCGCTCAATTCAAATGCGAGCAAGAAGATCGAGGAGGAACCAGTGGAAGTGGCCTCGTCCACCACTAGCAGTGATGCTGCCAATGACAGTGAGTGTATGTGCGGGTGGAAGCTATCTACTGAGAATAGCCTTTTAAAACAGTGTGCTATTGATTCTAGTCTTTGTGCGGGCGTACCGGAGATTTATGTTTATCGAGGCAATCTCGGGTTGACATCGATTTTCCTCGTTGATCAACAATCCGAGGTTCTCAGTCTAATCCTCCCTGCTGTCACTCTAGTTTCAATTCTCACTGAGAGAACTCGTTGGTAAGATGTAAAACTTAACTCTTCTCTTCTTGGGGATAATTGCAATCATGGTTTGTTCATCTTTTATTTTAATTTCCAAGCTACGCTCACCGTCTCATTCTTTCTTGCAGTCCGTCGAATCGCAGTGAATGCACCCGATTCAGAGGAGGGTAATGTGACCTATATAGCTGCAGGGACTGCACCTGCAGCCCGAATTGGAACGTGAGTCAATACCCTTCCCTTCCTTTCCACTCAAGACCCTATCTTCTCAGACTTCGCCAGCATGCGAATACAGCGGCCTTCTCTGCTTATGCCGGTCCTGCCCCATGGGAGAATGATCGATCGAGAGGGGGGTTCCCTCCTTTACCGTCTCAGTTCAAATCACCCCGAAACACGGAAGAATCTCCCCGATATTACGAAAAGTGAGTTGATGGTTGACGCCGTGATTCGATTACTTTCATGTAGTCTTAAGAATATTTCTCAACATGATTTCTATTTCTGATGTGATCACTTCTCGATAATTCTCCTCAATTTCAGACGGGAAGAAGGTTCCCTCCGTCGTGAAGGAGGTCGAACTCCCTCTGAATCCTCCCGTCTAATGCCTCGAAGAGGAGGAGTGGTGAAGAGAACTCCAGAGAGAGCTTCCCTCGGAGAGATGGAGATGGACAGAACTGATACTAGTGCACTATTCTTCCAGCAGCAGCAGAATGATGAGAAGTGAGGGTTTGTGGGGAGGAGGAAGTTGATCTTTGATCTTTGCAGCTGTCGCAAGTCACTCGTCTCAATCAATGCACTCGCACAGATGCAGCAGAAATTGGCTGAGAATCAGGGAATGAGTGAGTGAGGAGGGAGAAGTTACCCCTCTATGGGAGAGATTGAAAAGGAATGGTCAATGATTACAGAGGGTCATTCCCTTCCTCGATACTATGGGAATCGACGATGGAGAGGAGAAGGAGAAGAGAGTGGAAGAAGGGGAGGAGGAGGGGGTAGACCAACCGATGGAGAGAATCCACAGCAACTTGCACCCAATCCTACGACGGCAGCTGAGAGCAAAGAGGCTGTGTAAGTGATACTATTTTTGATTGGAATGGGGAAGGAAATTGGGTATTGAAAACAGTGACATGAAGTTGAGTGGAACGATGGGAGAACGAACTAGTTGGTGGTTGTAGTTGCATCATAATGAGTGGAGTGAGTCACCTTCCGATGATGAACTGAGAGGAGGAAGAGTATGAAAGGAGAGAGCTCATTGTTCTCTCCCTTCCTGACTGTCGTGCAATGTTGTGCAATTTGAATCGTTGACTGAGTTTTTATATTAAAGATAGGTTGGTATTGGCACTGGAAAGTTTGATTGGACTGTTTGATCTGGACTAACTTGCACCGATGAATGGTGTATCTAGTATGAACCATTTCCCTCCATCTGATCTCCCTTCTAGTAGCATAATCTGCACTCGTAAGTTGTTGAAGAGAGTGAAGAAGACGAGGGAGAGGAAGAAGTCGAGAAGAGTTGGCAAATAATGAGGGTGTGATGGGAGACCGATGGCATAATGGAAGAAGAGACGAGAGGGAAGACCCCCGAGGATATTAGAGGGATGAGAGATATTCGAACCGGAAGATGATCACTTATTGATCCGTCGAAGAGAAGAAGAGTACGGTAGCACTCATGCTACAGTAGACCATACATTCCTTGGTTGAGGAATGATTGGAAACCAGTAGTGAGTACAATGTCTACAGGGGTATTCATTGATAAGAGTAAAGGGGAGGGAGGATATGGGAATGGTTCATCCCTCTCTCCCTCTTCCTCCTCCTCCCATTCCTTGCTTCTCTTCATTGGCATGCACTTGCCATTTGAGAAGAAGAAAGTGGACAGGAGGGGAGAGGGAGGGAGGAAGGTAAACGGGTTCCCATTCCCTCCCCTCCCTCCTCTTCCCATGGATTTGACTGCTTCTTACCCTTTGTAATCCATCCCCTCTCTTCATTGCCACTTTCACTTTAACCATAACAGTGATATGTGATAGGGGAGGTGGTCGAGCTTTGACCATAGGAGGAAAGGCAAGAGAAGGGAGGGTGGGAAGAGAGATTGATCTCTCACCTCCCGTCCGTTCCCCCTTCTTTGATTCTCTTCCGTCTCTTCATCTCTATCATCCTCCGTCCCTTCTCTTCTGGTCTCGGAAGGGTTCCGTTTGATTCCCATCGTTGGAATGGGAACATGAAGAGAAGAGAGGCTTATTTGCTCGATGTTTCCATGCTGATCAACGTAAGACGAGTCCCCCTCCCTCCCTCTCTCTCCTCTCTATCACTGGAATTGTCTCTCTCTGCTCTCCTCCGTCTCACTCGTCTAATTCACCTCACAGTGATGGCATGATTCCGAGAAAGAGATGCAACCACGAGCTACAATCTTTACTATCCCCCCCCCCTCCTCTCCTTCCTCTGCAATGATGCCTAGAGGGTGACCTCAAATGGTTGTTGAACCCTCTTCCAAACCACCCCCACTTTACCTCTTTTGCCTCCATTCTTCTCGCATGCCTTCCCTACGTCTTTACTCATGTGTGCTAGGCTGATACGCTCGTTTAGTGAACTTGATTACTCGTAATCGTCTTATACTAGGGAAAGTTTTGATAGGCTTATTTGAACCGATCGAGTATCATCCATTCATTTTTTTCATTGCAGTTTCGCAGAGAACATAGTGAGAGTATTCCAGAAAGAGAGAAACGGAGAAACGTTGGTGATAGGTGAAAAGTTCGTGTTCGATGTAGTGATAGTGTGGAAGGTGGAGGAGGAATGTGTACGTGCCCCTTCTTCTTCGTTGAGTTGTTCCCTTTCGAGCTGCCCTTGATATCAATGCTCTCTTCCTCCCTGTCGAAGAGACTTCGCCACTATTTACAGCTACGTATTTATCTACGAACCTTCTCACTTACTTCTCGTCTCTCTTTCTCTCTGGGAGTAAACTCGTATCGTCTTCTCTCTCTTCTGCTGTTTTTGCAGCAGTACATGCGTCTCATTCTTGTTGATGTTCAAACGAAGTGGAGAGAATGGAGGAGAAGGAGAAGGAGAGTTTGTGAGGGGGAAGATGAGAAAGTACGCGAGATTGTAGAAAGACGTCGCTCATTTTGTACGTGAATCACTCGTATCTCTCTCCTTCTCTTACCCCGTCCCTTCTGTTCCTTCCGAAGGAGGAAGTGGGAGGAGGAGAGAGGAAGAGAAGAGAGGTGATATCTCCCCCTATCTCCTTCCCATCGTTGTATCCATTGGAGATGGAACGAGACTTGTGCTCACACTCTACTCCATTTGTACCTTCCCTTCCTCTTCTCTGACACTTCTCATATCTCCCTCCCTTCATCTCCTTTCCCAATTAGTGGATTTGTGAGTGGATATCGATGGATGAAATCCCCTCTCTCTCCCTCAAGGCAGTTGTTTGTTGCCATCTCTCCTCCTCCTCCCTCCTCTTCCTCATTATTCCCTCCTGTGATCTGATGCTATTCTTATCGTTAAGCCCGTCACTTTNAGAGGGTGACCTCAAATGGTTGTTCAACCCTCTTCCAAACCACCCCCACTTTACCTCTTTTGCCTCCATTCTTCTCGCATGCCTTCCCTACGTCTTTACTCATGTGTGTTAGGCTGATACGCTCGTTTAGTGAACTTGATTACTCGTAATCGTCTTATACTAGAGAAAGTTTTGATAGGCTTAGTGAATTCGATCAAGTATCATTCGTTAATTTGTTTTTCATAGCAGTTTCGCAGAGAACATAGTTAGAGTATTCAAGAAACGGAGAAACGTTGTTGATAGGTGAAACGTTCGTGTTCGATGTAGTGATAAGCGTGGAAGGAGGAGGAATGTGTACGTGCCCCTTCTCCTTCTTCTTCTTCGTTGAGTTGTTCCCTTTCGTGCTGCCCTTGATATCAATGCTCTCTTCCTTCTCATCGAAGAGACTCGACGCCATCACTATTTACAGCTACGTATTTATCTGCGAACCTTCTCACTTACTTCTTCGTCTCTCTTTCTCTCTGGGAGTAAACTCGTATCGTCTTCTCTCTCTTCTGCTGTGTTTTTGCAGCAGTACAGGCGTCTCATTCTTGTTGATGTTCAAACGAAGTGAAGAGAATGGAGGAGAAGGAGAGTTTGTGAGGGGGAAGATGAGAAAGTACGCGAGATTGTAGAAAGACGTCGCTCATTTTGTACGTGAATCACTCGCATCTCTCTCCTTCTCTTCCCCCGTCCCTTCTGTTCCTTCCGTAGAAGGAAGTAGGAGGAGGAGAGGGAAGAGAAGAGAGGTGATATCTCCCTCCTATCTCCTTCCCATCGTTGTATCCATTGGAGATGGAACGAGACTTGTGCTCACACTCTACTCCGTTTGTACCTTCCCTTCCCCTTCTCTGACACTTCTCATATCTCCCTCCCTTCATCTCCTTTCCCAATTAGTGGATTTGTGAGTGGATATCGATGGATGAAATCCCCTCTCTCTCCCTCAAGGCAGTTGTTTGTTGCCATCTCTCCTCCTCCTCCCTCCTCTTCCTCATTATTCCCTCCTGTGATCTGATGCTATTCTTATCGTTAAGCCCGTCACTTT
>LS516155.1:25393-39465 GCA_900490845.1 Pristionchus japonicus | reverse complement strand
TTCCCCTTAATCCGGCTAGACTATCGTATCCCCCATCTACAGTACCTCCCACAATGGGACGAATGTGCCTCCAATGATCTACCATTCAAGAAAACCGATGGTTAGATCATTCCATTAAATCTTGCATTGTACACACTTTCTCGCCTTTCCCATTCTTTCGATGCATCAATAAAGAAAACTGTAAATAATTGGTTGATTGTTGTACGAAAGAGAAGAACAAAGGAAAAGGAAGTAACGGTCTTTGTGAAGAAAGTGAATGGAATGTCTCAATAATGGGGGAGTAATTCGTCTCGGTAATATTTACGAAGGGACGAAGGAGGGGAGGGAGGGAGGGCTCGCAAGGAAGGGAGGAGGACAGTTCTAATCTCTCGAATGGTGATGAGTTCTCTCGAGGAAGAGACAATGGTTGAATGACCTTGTCTCTTCTCTTCTCTCGAATCACACTCATTTCTTCTATCAAATCGATCCTCCCCCCTTAAGGGTTCCCCTCCCATCTCTCGTACACTAATTCAAACGGCAAATATCGATAGAGAGTAGTTCCCTCTCTCTCTCTCTTCTCTGACCTACTCGATTCTCAGTTCTCTGCCATATCGAGTGAGATCTCCTTTCCTCTCACTCTCTAATACGAACCGGATCAGACTAATCAATTTGTGAATTCACTTCTCTCCTTCTTCTCTTCCCTTATCATCTTCCTTCCCTTCCATCATTTACTTCCAAGGGCATGGAAATATCCAAGTATCGAGATCGACTACTCACTGACACCGTCTTTCTGCCTGGTATTATTCCATTTTCGTTTATTTGTCCTTTTTGAAAGTTGAGATTGTTGAAAAACTTTTGCATTGCTGAAGCACGAAATGTACCTGTCACACTTTCAACTGTAGGTCTATGCGGAAAGTTCTTGAAAGGCCTTCTTCACATTGTCTCTTCACATTCACCTCCAGGTTCTCGCGATGTATGGGGTGGTCCTCTCCTCATTGTCGTCCCTCCTCAAACCATTGCATCCGTCACTCCTTCTGTGGAAGAAGGCACTGATCTACCACTAGGATACAGCCAATTGGTGTCCATTATTGGGTTTGTTGTGATTCCATCTAACGTCCATCTCAATCCTATTCAGTTATCTCTCCACAATCCCCCCTGAATCCTCCGTCGAGAAGGGATTCACAGTAATCGTCGATGGACGAAGAGTCTCTCCCAAGATTGTCATCACTGTACTCAAGGCTGTTCAGGTAAAAAGAGGAATGCACTACATAGACGCAGGTATCGTGTTGGTGCTTGATCAATATAGGATTAGTTCTTCGTCACAGTTTGCATAATGATCTCTCTTCCAGCAAGGTCTCTACAAGAAAGTGCGACAAGCTGTGATCATCCAGCCAGAGAAATTCCTCGATCAACAGAAGCTGAATCTCGATTTGTTGTTAGAAGCTTTTCAATTCAAGGTACTTTCTTTGACTCAAAAGGTCGCAAGGCTACGGATTCTACTTCAGGTTCCATGCGTTTCCATCCACAAACTGACCAAATTCGTGCAAATTGGTTCTCTTCCCGAGGTTTTCGGAGGAGTGTACGGATATGAAGCGAAGGAGTGGATTAAGAATAGAGAGGTCAGAGAACTGTCAGATGACGTCATCCAACGAGCCATCCATTGCAGAGAGTTGAGAAGATGAATCGAGATCTGGAGTCAGTTCTGAGTGGTCTCAAGATCGAGAAAGCCACCAAACTGAATGAGACACATGAAAAGATTCTGAAATCGGGTGAGTAAACAGTGGGTTCAAGAGACATTCCAGAAGTGTGTTTGTGTACTCAGAGTGGCATCTATTTGTTGTGTTTTCACGCTTTAGTTGAATGCAGAAGGAAGAGAATGAATTGCAGGAGAAGAACTGGCGAATGAATTGGCCACTTCCTCATCGAATGAAGATGAACACTACTCGGCACTCGTCATGAGAAGATTAGTAGCACAGTGTAATGTGAGTTTCGGTTCTAAATCACTTCATATTCACGCACTTTCTATCCAGTTTTGAATCGTATTTTTCTCGTTCAAAACTCTCTTCGTCTCTCATGAATTTTTTTACAGGACGTGTTGAGTGAACCAGAGCGAAGAGCGAAAGTGAAGGAAGAGATCGACGCTGTGAGTTTGCAGTTTATCCGTTCAGTGAAAAAGAGCAGAATACCCATTTAGAAGAGATTTGAGATAAAAAAACAGCATCAACAACTCCTTTCAGACTCGCCTAGCCGACTGTCAGACTGCGCAGATGAATGGTCTTCTCGATTGGTTGGAAGGAGTCGGAGAAACTTGGTTGCTGAGTATCAGAGAGATCGGTATGTTGAGACTGATGTTGAACGTGGCCAAAGATCTTTTGCTATTCACAAATCATTCAATTTTCAGGTGAGAGTCGAGACGAGGCTCGTCAATTAGTCAAGCAGCACGACCAATTGAAGTCTAAAGTGCAAGAATTGGAATCACAGACGAAAGAATTGGATGAGATGGGAACGAAATTGATTGAAGTCCTTCCCACGCACGCTGCTGTCCTCGATAAGGTGATGAGTATTCTCCATTTCCTCCTCTCTTTATCTTTACTCGTGTGAACCATTCTTCATCCACTGAATTTAAGTCTCGCAATCATCTCAAACACGTCGTCTCTCAATTTTCCGCTCGCGTTCAACGAGGAATGGAATTGGCTGAGAAGAGTGAAAACTTCCATGAGAAAATGAATCTGGTGAGCATTATTCTGACTTTGTGAAGACGTTTTCATCATTCAAACTCCAATCATCGTTCAGTTCACTCGTCGTGCTGATTCTCTGCTCGATTCACTCTGCTCCGAATCTTCCGCCAATGAATCTTCGTCTGCAGTTGCACAGAGGACGAAGATGGAGGAGGAAGTGGAACAATTGAGTCAGTTGTCTCTCGTTCCATCATAAACAATACTCTTGTTTTCGAAAATCTTGAAGTTATCAAAATCTCATTTCAGAATCAGCGTACGACGATCTCAAAGCGACTGGAGCAGAATTCATCCAGGATCTTGCTTCCAATGAGGTTCCATTCTGGTCTTTCTCGTGGGATAACGTGACTATTTAGATCTCTCCCTTCGGCAAGAAAGCTTGTCGTGATTACGGCCCGGGCATCTACCACATAAGAGAGCAGTTGGACAGTGCGAATGAGAGGAGAAGGAGGTAAGCCTAATTTCTCTTTTGGCCTGTATCTTTGCAAGCGCTTGGCTAATTCGTTCGGGTTCTTGGTCGCTCATCATAATCGGTGATGCGACGTTTTGAGAAATTTGATTCTGAGGTTCCTGAAGTAAATTCCTAACCGTCTCGTCACCTCCTAATCTCATCTCTCTCATCAGATGTCTCGATCTCGTGGACGTCCGTCTCCTTCGTCTTCAACACGTCATCCAATTGTCGACTTGCGAGAAAGATGCAGAACAGAGCATCGAATGGCTGAGTGAGATGAAGAACACTCTCGAGACACAGTATCTACAGGTTTGTAGCACTATTTTCTGCACTAGGGATGAGTAGTGTAATAGCATGGGTCTCCTGAAAAAAAAGAAAAAAAACTAGATTCCGATTTGGTTGAAAGAAGTTTGTTTGGCTAAAGTAAGGGTAGAGTAGTAAGGGTTAGATAGGGTTTATGAAATCATTGTTCAGATCGAGTACTCTCAAGACGAAGTAGACCATCTTCGCGAAGACTACACGAAGCTAGAAGCAGCTGCGAGAGTGAGTGACCTCCTCCTCCAATCGATAATCCCCCTCTTCCCTTCCAGAGCACTTACGACTACGGTAAGGATCTCTGCCAGGTGGCTCTCGTCTTGAGAAGATCCCTGAGGATGGAGCAGAAGGTAGAGGGAGTACTGTAGTCATGGATTATCGATTGATTGCAGCAAGGAGTGAGTACAGAGGACAAATTGGAACAGATCTGCACTCAACTCTGTCGATCTCTCTCGGAGAAAGAGGCGAAGTTGGCCATGACTGAGGCTTATCTGGGAACGATGCAATCGGTAAAGGAGAAGGGAAAAGGAAGATGATCTTTGATCTTTGTAGGTCGAAGAGCAGTTGGAGACAGTGGAACAGAAGGCCAAGGCCATGGATAAGGATAGGCCGGCCAAGCATGGTTCGTTTTGGGACGAAATAAAGTAAGCGACTGAATCTCTACTCTTCTTCTTTCAGCGTATCTTGGATCGGATCGTCATCGGATCTCTAGTCAATTAGCTGATCTGAAACACTTGGGAGAGGCCATTTGTGGTCACATCAATAGTCAGACGAGGTATCGATCTCCTTCCTTCATTCGCTACAGTATCCTCCCTCTTCCAGTCTTCCGGCCGAGATTCGATCAGGAAAGATGCGAACTATCAATGAGAAAGTGGAGAATTTGAGTAGAAAACAGCAGGAAGTGGAGAAATTGTTCGTGGAGAGTCAGTGAAACGAGGAGAGATTCCCTTTCTAGATTCAATCCTTCTCTTTCACCTTCGATTCCTTCTCCACTCAATCTTAATCTGCATCCTATTCAAGAGTAGAGACCATTTATAGACCGTAGTTAGTCTTATCTATTGATTGATCAGGATTAGGCACTTTTATTCTCTCTTAAGAGAGAAGAATGTACATAGTAACACGAATGATATCTCGATGAACTATCCCAATGAGCTACTCTGATTAGATCTAATATCGAAGCACTATTGAACTGACTATTGAGCGAATCATAATAAAGACCACTGTTCTCATGGCACGAAATTCTGTGTGGGAGTGAGAACGGCGAGGGCGAGAGTGATGGATACGGTAGTGTTGAAGACGTTATCGATTGAGACCGAGAGAGCGAATTGTGTCTGAAAGAAAGAGTGCTATTGTCTGATTATTTCAACTCTTCAACTTCTAAATACACTGAGAAGTTCTCCTGGATACCTGTGGATGGGCCGATAGATGAACTCTCGATGCGATAATCTGATCAACCGTCTCAGATATTGAAGTGAATGGAGTAGAGAGAACGAGGATTGAAGTGAGAAATGAAGACTGTGATCGAGAGAGAAGATCAGAGAGGGAAGAAACAGGAGAAGGAGAATTGATCGATTCACGGAGGGTTCTGAAGGTAAGATTTAGAAGGAATGAATGAAGCATGGAAGTTACCTTGAAGTGAGTAGATTCCACTGTGGGAGACCGAACGAACGAGATTCATCCACTTTCAGTTTGAGAGCTCTTTCCAGTGAAGACCTGAAAAGATCGATGCTGAACAATCAATAACCTATGCCTACCGTAGTTCAACAATCGAGTCTTCCTCCATCAAGGAGTAGGTCAGAGACTGCGGTTGAACAGAGGGAAGAGAGATTTCCTTATCGAAGAGAGGTCTCCATGCGTCTTTTCGCTGTATTGGGGAGATGAGGAGGAAAGGAAAGAAAAGTTATCCCAACCGTAATATCGAAATGGATCACTGCAGTGTGAGCTTGTGGCTGAATATTGGCGTAGACATTTGAGGGAGTGATTAGAGTGTGAACGGAGAAGGAAGAGACTTCGTCGTCTGATGACAGCATCGAACCTGCAATTACTTTCTTCGATGAGAAACTGTTTTGGAAGACTAAATCCCGTGTAGTATTCACTATGAAAGTCAAATGAGAAAATAAAATTGAACTAACCATCCTCTGGATTGAGTAGCACCTTCCCAGTTGGTAGCTCAACCATGACGATGGCTGAATTCTCAGCAGTGGATCTTCCGAGGAGGAGAGAGACGGGAAGAGAGAGGGAGAGACACCAGCACGCAAGGAGGACTCCGTGCTCCTCTCGTGTACCGTATTCGAGGGAGAGAAACTGAAGGAGGAGAGTGCGGTAGATACGGAAGGAGAAGGGAAGGGTGACCTACCTGATCAGTGGAGCACCATAGATGGGGAAGGAATGAGAGGGTTGAATCGTGTGGAAGAATGGGAATGAGAGAGACGGCTCGAGTCGCCAATCGACAAAATTCGGATGGATTCGATCGATGAGTGTCGATGGAGGGAGAAGCGTTGAGGGGACGGAGGAATCTACGATCGATTGATGATATCACTGAAGGAAGAGGAGAGATACCTCGTTGCCAGTAGTGACTTCCCCTCTACATTGTAGATAGTTGAGATGAAGTCTCGATCGGAGAAGAGAGACGAACACTCGGTAGTCCATCGAAGACATTGAGATGTGATCTGAAGGAGGATTGAAGATGTGCAACGCAGATTGCAAACCTCCTTCGATTCTCCCAGATATTGTGAAGGGAATGTGTAGGAAGGGAGAACGGTAGCTGGTTCGAGAGCGATTAGCACTTTGAGATACGATGGAATCGATTCGTTCGCACTGAGAAGGGTAGGTCAATAGGAGAACGAGCGATTGATCGAACTTGTAACTAGATGAGAAAATGGGTGATTTTAGCTTGACGAATGCATCGACTTTAGCTCTTGCGATGAAGGTCGAAGAACAGATCTGAAAAGGGATCATAATTATCTATGATCTTTCTTATCTTCTACTTCTGCAGATCCGAGTATGTTATGCAGACTCTCTTCATGACGAGTGTTTACCAATCGATTGTCGAGAGGCAGTTTTTGCACCACCTGAAATGGACTGCTGGGTTGTCGAATGGACAAGAGACGCTGTACCTCATCGAAAACTTGGATTGAAACTGCGGTGATATCCGCACGAGATCCCTCTCCTTCTACTATTACCGTGTGTTGCCAGTTTGCATTCGCTCCATTTGCTGTTGGCGTACGGTATGTTTTCTGAATCGAATTATGGTCTGCAGATTATCTAACATCTCCTACTTCATTGACAGTAATGGCAACGAATGGTCTCAGACTGGTTCCATCCTTTCTCGGAGGAAGTTTGCGAGACGATTGGATGTTGATGACCAGTCGATAGGACGAGGTCATCACGGTCTGAACAGTAATCAATAACCACCGCAGTCTGCTCTACCGTACCTGAGTCCGTGTGGGATCCTTCCTCATTGGCTTCAGTTTCCTGGATACATCAGCAGGTCCGAATAGACTTCCAATGGCGATGGATAAAGATGGAATCTGCTCCTCCCTCACTATATCTTCCACTGTCGGACGACGATTCTCCATTCGATCGAGCAGATTCTTACGGATATTCAGAGCCGTCGTCTAGATGGATACGGTAGATCATAGTGGTCACTTATCGATTACCTTATTCACACTCCTCTCCCTCTCTAATCGTAGTCTCATTCCAATTGGAGAGAGTGGTTCGTCTCTCAGATGATCCTCATCCATTTTGAATCCAACTGATTCATCGTAGAAGAATTCATCCAATTCGCACTCGGGAATGAAGAGAGAGAAGGGACGATGTTTGATCTCTTCCTGAGACTCGAAGTTGATCCTTGATCTCTCCAATCACTCACCTCCATCTCCTCATCCCTTCCTCCTTCTCCCATCCAAGCTACTCCCACCTCTACGAACCCTCGTAGGATGTCACTGTTGGTCACTGAACTATCGATAATCTACCGTACTTCGAGCGATATAGCCTACCAGGATATCCCTGGGGCACTTGATGGGAAGCGAATGACATGGGAAGGATCTTCTGGGGAAGAGCCAGTCCGATCACAGCGAGTACTCTATCTCTCCTGTTCCATCTCTCGACGATTGAGACTGTGAGAGAGACCGGAGGACTGTGCACCTAAATCATTCATTTTGGTGGTCTGAAAATAAGCCTAGATGAACTGAAGGAAGCACCTTAATGAAGTATTTCTGCTTGAAAATGGCCATGAACTCAGTAAGATTCTTTGCCTGTGTGCGGAGGACGAAAATGTCTGCAACTTTGATGTTTTCTCGTAATTACTCTGGTAATGCTCTACTAATAGTAGACACACTCTTTCTACTATTAGGTTCCATATTAGTAAACTAATAGTAGAGGGAGTGTGTCTACTATTAGTGGACGGCTGCCTATTGGTCTACTATTAGTAGAGAGAGGGTCTCTCGACTAGTTGTACTATTAGTGGATCGAGATCGTGTTTGATCGTGTTTCGAAGTCGCTGGAGTCAAAATTCAACTTTATCACGCACAGTTCATAACATACAAAATGAGAATAGAATACAAGTTATACCGTTTACAATAAGCTAGAAGATAGGAAACGAGGACTGAAAAGGGTTGCTGAAGGTCGACAGCTCTTGTAATTATCAATTGATGGACTAGCCATTAGTTGCCGTTCGGTTTCTGAAGTGAGTAGGTGATGGTTAAAGCAAGGGTGAATAACTCACCTAGTAGGTAGATTGTAGAAATGGAGGAGGATAATGTGAATCCTGAAATGAGTACGGATCAACCGATATCTCACCTCAGTGGGTCATTCGAAGTCGAAGTTGTAGGTGAGACTGCACTTGCTCCAGTCCATGAATCATATCTGATAAATAACCAAATTATGAAAACGCAAAGTGAAGGCTAACCTCATGGGAAGATAACGCGTAGAAGAAAACAGTACAATGCAGTTTGTACGAACAGAAAAGTCAATAAAGTTACAATGAAATAGCGGAGCACGAGCCGTGCCATTTGCACTTCTTGCGTCCAAAGCACTTTTTAGAAGCGCATGTCCGGTGCTGTGTCTACTAATAGTAGCCGAGACTAGGTCTACTATTAATGGATCACAGCCCCTCGAAACAAGGGTTCCATTATAGGTGTACTAGTAGTACTCGATCAGAATCCGCTCGGAATTAGGTCTACTATTAGTAGAGCATTACCAGAGTAGATGATGATTCTAACCATTGTAATGAACGACCAATTGTATCCGAATTTTCTGAACCATCGCTAATCTCTTCTTTTCTTCATTCGACACTCCGTCCATTTTAATCGGAACTGAGGTCAGTTTTCCGAGGGATGAGATGGAAAGAGGAGAGCTGAAAAATCTAGATCAATTTCGATAGATGAGAGTAATCGAACCGATCGACTTCTCCTAGTGTGAATTGGAGTGGATTGGTTGAGTATCCCTGTTGATCTCTGATCTCTTTCAATAGGGTCGCTACGTCCTCCACTTTCTTTCCCAGATTAAGGAACTTCTCGTGAATTGTGAATGCATCTGCGAGTCTGGAAAAGAGTCAATGGTCAATCTATTTTACATTCTCATCGACCTATTCTCAATATCCTTATCGCCCTTCTTCATCTCTTCAATCAAATTGAGTGCCATCTCTGCTTGTTGTTCGTACGTTTCACGAAGGAGAGCAGCTGTTTCGTCCTGAGAGATCAAAGATCAACCGAGATTAGAATAGAGGTTGAACCTCTCTCGAGAACGCCCAATGGCTCGTGAGAACGACTCTCCCGATATCCAACTGAATCTCATCGAGTACTCCACTCTTATTGATCGCACTCCATTGGGGAGACTGATAGACGACGAGATAGTCATGGTCAGAGGAGGGCTCCTGAATGAGATCAAAGATCAATCTGAACTGAAAGATCAAAGATCTGCGCACCACTAAATGGTCATCATTGGTCGTCCATGTTCCTACTGGAAGAACTCCTCCTAATCGATTAGCTAGTCTACTCAGATTCAGCTTAGGAGTTCCACTGAAGAAAGAGGGAGGATCTTCCACGTCTGTAATGGGAATATCAATCGTTCTTCGCGAATCGATGGATACCTTCTCCTCCCAACTCAGAATATATCTTGAGAATGGTATCATCTATTGGAGGAGAAGCAATTGCACCACGGAAGATTGTCAAGGACTGGAAATGAGAGAGCATTGCATTATCTATAGCCAACTTGGCATACCCGTTCCTCCTTCTCCTTCTCTTCTTCCTTCTCTTTCTCCGTAACGAACATTGTCTGCATCTCTTCACTCAATTCATTCTTCGCTCCTTCCTCTTCAGAGATTATTGCAGCTCCTCTCTGACAATGAGATAGATGGAGGGAGTTCGGATGAGTCTTCATCAGAATTGATCCTACCGTAATCGCCTTCTGTATCACGCCATCAGCATCATCGATGTCGGCAGGGGAAGTGATTGTCGTGGTGAGAGTCATCTTCCTCTCGAGACGACGAGAGAGAGCTGCTGACTCTCGTGTACGATCCACGAGGGATTGAGCCTGAGGGGGATAGAGATATGCGGAGAGCGACGGTGCATTGTGTTAGTCTTGATAACATCTTGCACATCTAACCTTCTCTCTGATCTTACTCCTCAGATTGCTCCTCATATCGTTGGAACTAGTAGTCTTCTTCGATGAATTGGAAGGAGTTGGACTATGAGAGGGAACAGTTAGCATGATGGATAAGAGAGATCGAACCTCGCTCTTCCTTCCTCTTCTTCCTCACTCAGAATAGAAGAAGGAGGAGGGATGGGAGAGGGAGAGGGAGGTTCCGTCTGTTCCATACTTATTGCCCTACTCTGTCAATTAGATTGATTAACTAACTAAAAGCCGGATGAGGGAAACCTTTCCGGTGAGTCTTCCAATGAGTTGATCCTTGAGAGATTCCCTTCTCTTCCGAGGTTGAGGTAGAGGAGGGAGGGATAGGGCAGAGGGAGAGGGGAGGGGAGGAGAAAGAGGGGAGGGAAGGGAGGGAGGATCATCGGATACTGAAAGGGGAAGAACAATGCTTCCACGACGGGACATTTTTGATGAGCAGAGGGTGGAATGGTGTCCAGAGGATAGGGCAGAGGCAGGGGAGGAAGGGAGTGGACACCCCGTTGCTAAGGGATACTAGAGTGACCCCCTGTTATTCCCCTGTAGTGTCCCTCTTCGAATTGACACCTTTAGCATATTTATCGGGATATTCACGCATAAAGCAGATATGTGAGATCAATTACAGAGAATGTTAGAGGGTTGAGTGAGAGATCTAGTATGCTTTTACAATCAAATCGAGTTATTTCAACGAGAGGATGGAATAGGGGATCCTACATCTTCTCATAGGTCAATTTGTAATCGCAAGTCAAGCATTTCTTCTCCCATTCGTCGTCTTTCACATTCTTCTCCTCTCCAAATTCGTGTACGTGCACCTCGATTGCCTTCGCCTTTGCTGCTGCCGCACCGCGCATCTGAAAGGGTACGGTAGACGGGACTGGTTACGGTAGATCGCTCGAGAACTGAATAGATACGGTAGATCAAGGACTTACATGCTGTCTCATCTCCTTCACTTTGGCATCGAATGCAGTCTCTGCTCTTTTCTCTTTCGCTTCTTTCTTCGATTCCTTCTTAATCTCCAGAGCTTCGAACGAACCATGAACTACTAGCATACGGTCGATTATCTAGAATGGACAGTTTCATTTCAAATGTTGAACTCGGATGGAATCGAAGGGATTTCACCTGTCTCTTCACATACAACTTCATGTCTCCATAACGAGGATTGTGCGGATTCTTCTTAGCCAGGTATCTGGAAAATGTACAGATTTCAGGATCGTAGTTTGAACAACATTCAATACCTGAGACGGGGCTTTCTCAGATCGAGATCCTCATCCTTCAGTAGATACTCCTCCTTGACTTGAGTGCGAGAGATCAGTTTGTGATCACCCTCCGGATCCCTAAACACATAAATAACTAGACTGATCTACTTGAGCTACCGTATCATCAGTGATAACGATCAACCGTACTCACTTGCACTCATCACAGACAGGAAGGGCGAAAGTCGTCCATAGCCACGAATCGAGGAGCATCTTCCCACACTTATCACAGTCATCCACGTCGGGACGCTCGATTTCGGCTAGTTCTGAATGAGAGGATAATTCACAAGATAAAAATAAAAATCACAACTTCAACATCAATGGGAAGCTGGCATTGAAAAGGACCTTTCTTTCTCTTCTCGGTGATTCTCTTCTTCTTCTCAACTTCCTCGTTTGTCTCTGCAGTAAATCCTCCAGCACATGCGAATGAAGGCTGATGTTCACTGAAAGATGGAATGATGAAATCACAAAAATTGAAATTCCTCACCGATAGAGTCGTTCCACATCGGGAATGGAGTCTTCCTCAGTCGGATTGAATCGTCTCTTTCTTCTCGCTGCTTGATCCATCCCGTAGTAGCTGCAGTAAAACGTGTTGCGACAGGAAAAAATATGGCGAAGCACAAAAATACTATTCACACGAAGAAAGTGAGCAGCAGATACTTAAATCGTTACAAAACATTTCGAAATTGCAACCGTAGAAAAAAATTAGGAAAGAATACTGTCTGGAACATCAACTAAATCAAAACAAAAAATAAGACAAAAACAAGGACGAGGCATGTGTGTGGATCAACCTGGCAACACAGCTCTAATATTTTAATACTGTAAGAAAACGGGTCAAACCTGTGATGGTGACGTTTTCAAAATACAACGCTTATTTCTTGTTATTGTTTCGCATATTTCATGTTTTGTCAACGCTAAATCTACGGCGGGCGTAGTCGCTATGTTCTGTTCAAATTTCAGTTAAATATCGTGACTCACGAAATTTTAATTTCGTTGCGCTCATTGTTGCCTCTTCTTCCTTCAAAAGATCCCTTCATTTCACAACCACATTCAGTGAGGATGCCGGTCAAGCACATCAACGCCGATGCAGAGTTCGGAGAAGCGATGGCTGCTGCTGGAACGAAGCCCGTCATCGTTGACTTCTTCGCCGAGTGGTCAATCCCCCCCCCCTCCTCCCCTCCACTTCCCTCCTTCCAGGTGTGGTCCGTGCAAGGTGATCGCTCCCTTCTACGATCAACTGTCCAATAGATATCCCTCCGTCGAGTTCCTCAAGGTCGACGTCGACAAGTGCGAGTGTCAGTCTTTTTATCATGTATTCTTTGAAAATATGGCTTGGCTGGTCTCGGCCGCTTGGTACCATAGTCATCTATCTGATTCAGTGACGGCGGCTGCGAATGGAATCTCCGCCATGCCCACCTTCGCCATGTTCATCAACAAGTGAGTTACCATTATTTATGAACGCTTTTCCATGTAATTAGTGTCATTTCTGTTGAATATTGTGGTTCAAATTGGAAACAAATGTAATGAATTGCAGATCGAAGGTCGACTTCGTGAAGGGAGCTGATCAGGACAAGTTGGAGGCCATGGTCAAGAAGTTCGCTGTAAGTGATGGAAAGAAGGAAGAAAATAAAAGTGAAATGAAGAAAGAAGAGAAAAGGGAAGAAAATACTGCGAAAAGCCCATCGAAGATGTGTGCACTCATGTGAAGATGGCCAATCCCCTTTGAATGAATTTTATCGTTGTCTGATCACACTATGAGTAATGCAGAAAATAGTTATGATTCACAAATAGGGAAGAAGGATTGATCGGATTCCTGAGGGAGTGAGAAGAGTAGTGTGAATGTATGCTAATTGAGGACACTCAACCGTCTGGTCCCGTGCCTGGTCAGATCGATCTGGCTACTCTGATCGATAAGAAGCAGATGGAAGTTCTCAACGAGGACGATGGCACGCCTCTCGCCAATTTTATCGCTGGTACGATTAACGATTCTTTCCTTGAGTACGGTATTCTTCCCCTCAGGACCTGGCAATCTCCGTTCGGACTGCGACGAGCAGCTGATCATCTCGCTCCCATTCACGCAGCCTGTGAAGATCCACTCCATCGCCATCAAGGTTAGTGAGGGGAATCAATGAGTTGATAGTTTCGAGAAGAAAATCAGTATACGATGAATCTGATTTCAGGGAGTGGGTGACCGTACTCCGAAGACTGTTCGTGTCTTCACGAATCTCCCCAAGACGCTCGACTTCGATAATGTACGTTTATCGATCGATAATTTCATGATGATGATAGTAACGAATGATTCTGCAGGCCTCTGGAGCTGAGGCAGTGCAAGTACTCGAGTTTGGAGACAAGGCGAAGGGAGGTACGGTAGATTATCGATTGACTTCAATTATGAAAATCGATTACAGAGGATGGCGAGCTGCAGCAGCTGCGATACGTCAAGTTCCAGAACGTGAACAACATCCAGTTCTTCATCGAGGGAAATCAGGTGCGGTCCTAGTTTATTTTTGTTAAAGTTACCCAACAAGAACGACATTTCGTTTGAATGTGCGGGAAAAGCCGCGACGCACGAACGACTCGCGTCGCGGCCATTGTTTAATCAAACTCTTGTTTTTCTCGCTATTTTGATAATATTTTTAAAATTCTGAGTTGAAACATCGAAATAGGGTAGCACGAGCTTTCGTTTACATACAACATTGCAATTTATTT
>LS516155.1:8305-21266 GCA_900490845.1 Pristionchus japonicus | reverse complement strand
TGGGTGTCTGCTGGTTCCGTTTTTGACTTGCCTTCACTGAATGGTTATTGATTAGTTCCTTCTCTCTCTCTTCTTCACTCACATTCAGCCAACTTCTCAACATGGGCAGAATTGTTCTTGTCACTCTCCGACTTCTTGGAAGGTTTCTTCTTCTCCCTCTCTCTTTCCTTCTCCTTCTTCCTTCTCTGTCCCTTCTCTTCTTCTCTCTCTTCCTTCCTCCCATCTATTCCAGTTGCAGTCAGTCCAGCTCCAGTCACGGCTGAGGAGGAAGAGAGAGAGAGAGGTGGAGGAGGGAGGGGAGGGGGTACTCACTCTCATTCACAGACTGTCCTCCCTTCTCCGCCTTACTCGACGAGTCAGTTACCGTCTCCTGATGTCTTCTTACTCGATTGTCGTCCGACGAATATCGATCCCGAACTGGGACGTAACTCTGTCTGTCCCAATCGGGAGGCTGAAGAGATAGGGGATTACGGTAGGGAAGGGACGGACTACAGTATACCTGGTACGCTCTACGAGGACTCCAATCGAGAGCCTGTGCCTCTCGCCAGTCGTGAGTCTGATCAGGTTATCGATTGGTTATTGATTAATCGGGTAGTCCTCACTTCAACGACCTTGAGGATAATCCGATGAATTCCATCGTAATCGGGTATGGATGCGAACTCCATATCGTCAATGTACCTGAGAGGAGTACGGTAGGTAGGATAGGAGGGGGTACGGTAGGGGTGAACTAACTTGAGGATGCGCTTCAACTCTATCTTGGCCTCGCAATCGCCCATAAAATCATTGTATTCGCGATTTTCTCGGAATTCCCGCTTCTTCCTCAATACTTCATCTCGAGCCTCTTTGCCATTCCCCTGCGAGGGAGATTGAGATTGCGATGGAGATGGACTCTTCTTCTCTCTCTTACTCTACACATATTCCATGGCACATTGCCCACTGCGAACTCCATCGTCATATAGAACCAGCTCTCGATATCGTCTTTTCTGCAGTCAGTTGGTGATTCGCCTCTCTACCGTATCCTCTTTCCGTCACTCACCTACACTGTTCCTTGTTATCGAGGGAGCCAATGGATGCATATCGATTGGTTCCTCGAAAACGGGCCGACTCCCTCTTCCGTTTGAGCTTGCCAACTTCGTTACTTGAAGAGAGGATCTACAGTATTCTCCCCTCTTCCCTCATCACTAACCGGAACTTGCGACACATTCCGAAGTCGAGCATATAGATGATCGAGTCCTTATCGTCATCTTTCCGTCCAACGGCGAAGTTGGCCGGTTTGATATCGCGATGGAGACGTGCTATCTAAGAAGAAAGTGGAGAATAGTCAGTTATCGATTGATCGAGCGAGGGAGATACGGTACCTCATGGAGGTCTCTCACTCCAGCCAGAGTCTGGACGGCGACTCGACAAGTAGTGTAGAGGGTGAATCCCTTGCCTTGAGTGGCTACGAGCAGATCCCAGAGGTTGCGACCGACCTGAGAGAGAGAGAGAGAGAGAGAGAGAGAGGATACTGCAGTCTGTCCCTCTTCCCGATCTCACCAATTGCATGGTGAAGAAGAAGTATTTGCCGGGCACTCGTCCCCTCTCTCCGTAATCCGTGAAGTAGGGAGAGCCAGAGCTACGTCCGGCTCTCATCACGGAGAACTCTTGCTGCAGCATCTGAGGAGGGGATACGGTAGAGGAGGGAGTGGTACGGTAGCTGACTCTCTTCTTGCAGTCCACGGGCTCACACTTGATTGCCACCACTGATCCGTCCTTTTCGCATTCTCCCTGAAGGAGGGGAATGGGATACGGTAGAAGGGAGAGGGGTACGGTATACCTTGAATACGGCACCGAAGGCGCCCGATCCGATTGTGCCTGTGATCACATAGGTCACTTGTTCCTCCTCCTTGGTCTGAAGGGAGGATTACGGTAGAAGGAGAGGGGATACGGTACCTCGTCATCGAATCGTCTCTTGGCGGTTATTGGATCGCCCTCCCTGGGTAGTTTAGCGAACTGTAAGGGTACGAAAGGGTAAGAGAAAAGGATACGGGGTCTCACATCTACTCCCATCGAGGAAGAGAGGGAGAGGGGAGGGACTACTCTGAATGGAGGAGAGGACGACGAATGAGAGGAAGAAGAGAAAATATGGAGGGGAGAATAATAGGGACTAGTCGAGAGACTGTGGGGAATGAAGAGAGTGACTGGACAGTTGTAGTTGAACGAATAATTTCGATATCTCTTCAGAATCTGCACGTCAGCTCGTTCGTCCGTCTCGACGATAATGGAGTACTACGAGAATCTCGACGAGATCATCCAATTCGTCGATGCATTGGATGATATTGTGGGAACGGTGAGAGAGTTGATAGAAGAAGAGGAAGTTGAATCAATCTCTTCCTCCCTCATCAGAAATGGCCTCGCATCGGATCGACCAATTCTTCATTCTTCACAGAGAAACTGCTCGGATCTGTGGTTGTCGAGAGATTCAAGGTGGAGTTGAGACCTCCAGGTATCTAATCACTCCTCGTCTTCCAGTCAGTAGTCTCATCTCTGATCTCCTCCCACTACTCGTCCTTCTCTTCCTCCCTCCACTCCCTCTCTTCCTCACTCGAACCACCCCCTCTATTCGAGAAGAGAAGAACCAAGTTTGATCCACTGATGGCACGAGGAATCTCCCATTCACTCAATCAGTCAGTTCATTTCTCCCTTTTCGAATGAAGGAATAAGTTCTCGCTTTCAGATCAGTCCTCGACCTTCTCTCCTCCATCTCTTCCATTCGCGAGACAGTCACTCGCTTCGAGAAGGCAGTCGGAGTGGGCGGAGCCAGCCAATCGATACTCGCAGCTGAATCCACCTCTACTACCGTATCCAGAGATTCCGTGCGAGACGCCCTAGCTGATGAAGTTGTGCAGATGGTGCAGAAGTGAGCAGTGATCAATAATTCAAATGTGATGTCACCAATTCCAGAGTGTGCTCCTCCCTATCTCTCCCCTCCTCTACCACTCCCTCTCATTCGATGGACGACCATCTATTCAAGGCCAGAGTAGCCCTTGCCCTGCTTCACTCTGATCCCGCCGCGATGTGCAAGGTACGGTAATCAGAGCACGGTAGGATATGTCAATCGATGGATATCAGGTGCTGAACAGAGACGGGACTCGCATCGCAGCCTGTTCTACTCTACTCCATGCAGCCATCGATGAATCACTCAGGTGAGTGGAAAGGAGGGGAGAGATCAAAGATCGATTATTTGCCGGTTGAACGCACCTTGAAGAATCAACCATCTGTGTTCAGTTCGTTCGTGAACGAAGTGTGTGCCGAGTTCGTCTCTCCCTCTCGTGGTCTCCTCTCTGAATTCGTCCTCTCCTTCGCATCGCCCCTCCACTCGATGGATATCGCCATGGTTAGGGGAGATAATGGGAGAAGGCTGATGACGAGATGAATTCAGGAATGGGACAAAATCGATCTCCCGGAGGTCGGCCAAGTGCACGTTCCCCTCTTCATCTCTGCCAAAGTGCACCACTCGCTAGTACAGGTACGGATCGGCTACAGTATCCTTACCGTAAATACTTCTCTTCCAGTTGTGTCGTCGTCTTTCGTCCCTCTCCCTGTCTCATCTCCTCTCTCGATCGATCAGAGTTCAGCTGACCTCGACCATTGCTCGCCATCTCATTGAATTGTATGCAGGAATCGTCGCAAAACGTGAGTAATCTTCTCTAAGAGAAGAGAGATCAAAGACCTCCACTCAGATTCTGCCTCTCAATCGTTCCCTCAACGAACTCTCCTCCAATTGCTATTCGACACGAGAGTACTCGCTGCTCTCTTCCGCGTGCAGGATTCGAGTGAGTTGAGAGGGAGTGAGATAATTGTCCGTCTCTCATCAGAATCAGGCTGGAAGTCTCTCTCATCATCGATTGAATCTCTTATCGATCCCTTCGATCTTTCCCTTCTCTCGCCTCTTCTCACTACAAATACCAAGATTGCTATTCAGAGAATACAGGTTTGTTTTTAAACGTTAAAACAACACCAATTTGGATTTTGCAAAATGTCAGGTGCCATTCGTTTGCACGGTACGGTGTGGGTTTAACCGACGATTGTCGAGCCCAATTGTTATACAGTTATTCATAGCTATTCATGATATTCTATTATTCACAGTTATTCATTCAGAGATATTTCTCATTGGATTCATATTTGATGTGGGTTGCATGGTTTGCGAGCAATTCCCCTAGGAAACGAAGAGACCAGCTCTCGACCACGGGTGGGAGTCGAACCTACGAGCACTCGTTTGCTAGGCGAGCGACTTACCGCCTGCGCCACCCGGGCAGTTATGCAAAGTGTCAGATTAGGGTTATGACCCCATCTCTCATGTACATGTGGCTTGTCTGTCATTAGACTACAGTGACGATTATCTGAAATGAAGTCTTGTTCTTTTCAGTTGACAATCGCCCCTCTCCTTCTGGACATAATGCCATCGAAGGATTCGAGCTCCTCTTCCTCCCTTCATCTAATCGATATCCTTCCTCGATCTACCGATGATTATCTTCCCAGGATTCCGCCTATTCCCAGATTGGATCGAGCGGTAAGCACGGTTGCTTCTTATTCTAATGAACTGACTGAAGTGTTGTAAATTCTCCCTTCAATTTCCCTTCATCAGGCGTCAACGGAATCGTCAAAGACTCGAGTGAATGGAGCAGCGGGTCGATCAAAGGCGAAGAATTCTCTTCTGACCGGAGATTCGACTGGAATGGCATCCAATCCTTCCATTTCATCATTCGTGAATAAGATTTCTAGCACTTGGTTCGGAAGCTAATCGTGATTATGGATGATTTATAAATAGATACTAAGTTATTGCAAGAGAAGTGATAGAATATTTCAGATTTGTATTGTAGAATTATTCGGTGTACTACCAAGAGTTATTGTAAATGTGATATGCAACCACTAATATTCGGGCAACGGTCATAAAGCTTTTTTTCTTGTGCGTAAATAAACGAATCTCTCGAGAGGTTGATAATCCTCAATGGTACCTGTGAATCTATGGAAACGAGATAGACCTTGAATGATTCCAATCTCAGATTCTCTTATCACAGACGAATTGATAAGTGAGCGTCAATCGATAATCTGCCCTCATGTCTGGCACATTTCGATCCTTCGTCTGGGATCCATTCCTGTTGTGCAGTCAGATGGCTTGCATGCAGGTACGGTACTATCGATTGATGTATTTCTACCGTATCCTTCATTGCAGGGAGTGTTCTATTCTGTATCCTCATCGGTGATCCTCTCCTCTTCCCTCTTCGGATTCACTCCATCTCTGGCCATTCTCTTCTCTGCTACTCCATCCAGGTAGAAGATCTCACGCAAGGGAATGAATACCCAATCTTCCCACTTCAGGATAGCAGTCTTCTCTCAACTTCTCTCCTCTCTAGCGTGTGCATTCGCCCTCTCGCACGTCGTTCAGAGGTACAACTCACTCCTCGATCCATCTACCGTAATCTCCTCTTCTTCAGGGCAAAGCAGTGTCTCGACTTCACATGCACCATTCATCTCTTCCATCTAATCGCCATCTGCCTCTACACGCATTCCTTCCCCACAACGGTGAGTCTCTCTTCCTCCCTCCTCTCATCTCTCTTCTCTTTCAGTTGACATGGTGGCTGCTGCAGATCTCATCCGTCACTCTCTGTACCATTCTGGGAGAGTATCTGTGTATGCAGATTGAATCGAGAGAGATTAAACTAGTCGGAGTGCCTAGTAAATACGATTTGTGACCCCCTTCCCCCTATGGATTGGTTGAACACGGGTAGGAATCTCTGGGTAGCTAACACATTCCCTCCTCCTCTCACTCCGTATATCGTAGCACGAAAGCATAGTGCCCATCTGATGCATGTCATAATAATTTGTAAATACACCAAGATTAAGATAAAATAATTTATTCATTCATCGTTCAATATTCCAGAGAAATCACCGACTAGTAAACAGATAGGCCGAGTAGGGGAAAGAAGCCGAAGATGAAAGGGTGCAAGTGGGGGCGAAAGAAGTGAATCAATCGGAAGCTATGGGATATGAAAACAATGAATACAATCAGGCTAATATGCACATATGAATAGATATCTCAATAATATAAATAAATTAATCTGCATAATACTCTCATCCTCTCTCTACATACTCTTCATGGCAGCCATGAGTGCAGCCACGTCAGCCTTCGATGTCACTGCCGTCTCCTCCTCCGCCTGATGAAATGACATTTATAAATTATGAGCCTTTTCAGCGAGACCTCAATGCCAGTCAACGATAGAATAGTAGCATAAAATTTCCTCGTTTGAATTGAATGTATTGTAACTCACGAAAGTGGGTTGACTGGGAGCGGGAGTGGTCTCAACGAGATCGTCTTCTGCTCCAATCTCGATTCCCCATTCATTCGAGTCGTGAACGACCTGTAGGGGAAGATGTTTGATCCTTCAATGGACTTGCAAGTCGTCTACCTCCTTCTCCTCCTCCTTCACTTCCACCACCTTCGGTCCCTCTGCCGCCACTCGTGCCTGCAAACAGCCACATTTTCATTATCGCTCTAGAATCATGTATTTATTGCATTCTTGAGGCCGAATTGTCGCGTTGTTAGAAGAGGAAGCTAGCTTACCAGATACTCCTTCTGTCTCTCGATGCACTTCCTCTCACTGCACTCGGGATTCGGCTTGAGGCCCTCCGTCTGCAATTCATTCCTTATCAAATCATATCTCTTTGCCGAATGCAGCTATGGATAGACCACAATTACCTGGAAGAAGTCAGCGAGTGCGTTGTATCCCAGGTACTCCGAGACCTTGCCGAATTTGAGCAGGTACCTGCAAGTGGAAGATTGACTTTATTTTCATGAATCTACCGTACTTGAGTGTGTTCTGTACGAGGAATCCGGCGACGATTCCCATGGTGGTGGGGAGGGAGGCAGCGCAGACTCCGTCTCTCTTCAACGTCTTCTCGTCGCCCTCCACTGCCACGATACCGGGAGGAATGCACTGAGGATCATATCGTTATAAGATATAATTTTATTACATAGGCATTGCATTCATGTGGTGATAGTGTGTGGGCGAAATGTAGGAAATCAGAAAAAAAGTGAATCAAAGATTCTAACCATGAAGCAAGCGGTCCTTCCTGGATCCATCAGCTGAATCTGTCCAGCTACTGCATTCTCCTTCACTCCACTGTTCATCCAGACGAGGTTAAGGTCGTTGCATGCCTAAACAAATGAGATGTAAACCCTTCCAAAAGACTTGGTTTTGGTTCTTTTGAAACGGCACATAAGAGTCTATTCAACTACAACGCGATTGAAACGGTGTGACGTCTGAAGAAGAAGGCGAAAGGTGCATCATTAGCTTACCTTGTTGACGACGACTCTTGCCTCGTAGTTGTCTACACACGACAGAGCCAGATCGATTCTGTCGTTGTTGAGACCACCGTGTCTGCAGAGTATTCCAATTAGGAAAGTACAATGTAAACAAGCTTCTCACTCCAATCGGTCGAGGAATTTGTCGTAGTTGTCCACAGTGATGATATTGTAGTTGTGCGCCTCGATTTCGACATCGGGATTGATGTGACTGAAGATGGACGAGGATCATTTACACCCAGATTACGATACTCACACGAGTGTCTGTCTAGCTGCTTCGACCTTGGAGAGGCCTGCCTGGTGAGGTTGGTAGAACAGTCGATTCATATTCGCCAGTTCGACCTACAACACATGCATAATGAGCAGATGTCTTAGAAACCAACTCAAACCTTATCGTAATCGAAGAGAATGAGCTTGCCAACGCCGCATCGCGTGAGCATCTCAGCCACCACACTTCCGACTCCTTAAATCGATGGATCAATCGATAATCCGCCGCATGTCCCACCTCCAACTCCAACCACGACGACAGTCTTCTTTCTGATCGCCTCGTAGTCCTCAACCACTCCCATTTTCTGCAGTGCCATCAGTCGACTGTACGGATTTGAGTCAACCACCTGGAAGAAAGGTTTATCCTCTATTCATTGAAACAATCGAATACCTGGGCGCTCATTTTGGCAATCTTCTCTCTGGTCGCGGGAGGTTTGGAGGTGGAGGAAGAAGAAGAAGAAGACTCCATGATTCTGTCGGCTTCCTGGCGAATTCTTTTGAGTTCGTCGTTTAATTCTGCCAATTCGGAGGACATGGTGCAAGGCTGAAGGTATTTATGAACAGAGGGATGTGCGAGTGAGCAAGCAATCGTGTGAAAAGGAGAGAAAATGAAACTGCCTCTCGTCTAGTTGGAACAAGAGTGAGAGCCGGGTCGTCCGGGAAGTCCACCTACCGTAATTTATTCATGTATTGAGAAATGATCATATTTTTGTAATAAACATAATTATCTAAATCAATGAATTAACAGTGCAACTTCTTTATTGGTATAATAAACAAACATTCAACAAAATGAAAACATAACCTAAACAAAATAACACGAAATACGGCAGTTCCAAATGACCCATTTTCGTAGATCATTGTGAGATCAAAATAAGATTCCCGTGAGATATGCTAGCGTATACTATACAAATGGAATGTTTTAACTCGTGAAGCTATCGCGAGACTACTATAGATCAACTAGATCGGGACTATCTTCGCGATACAGAATGTAGATCATATCTTCGATTACGGTAGTCGCTTCATCGTAGAAGGACTCCTCTTTGAGTGACGCGTATTGATCGAGCCATCTAAATGAGTAAATTGATACTCGAGATAATCATCATTCGCTCACTCTCTATACGATTTCTTCCGTTGATTGCATCTGACTGATGAGAGTGATCTCCTATTGATGAGATTGACTATCTTCGTGCTAGGAGGATACTCCGACTGATAATGATGGATTAACGTTGGAGTATATGATACAAACTCACAGCCAGTTCATTGAACATATCAAGAATCTCCTTCTGAGTCACAGAATCCTTCTTGAAAAGAGTTCGAGTATGCTACAATGCCTTCTTCAATACAGCTCAGCATCTCACATGCATACCAGAACGTAGAGATAGAAGAGTATCCTATCGATTTTCTTCCTCTTCTCCAAACTCCATTTATGTTCCTTGACTAGAAAAGCGAATGACAGGAGAAGATATTCCGCGTTCTCCTGAATTGAAATATCTACTGTCTTTAACGAAGTATCTACGTACATCAGCTTTCTTCTTGAGGAGGAAATCCTGGATGACGAATGGTATAATCTGGGCAGTTGGCCATTGATCCTTCGGTATTTCCTTCAGAATCTCTTTCATTTCCACTCTATTCTTTCTCTTGAGAGCATCGAACAATCTCTTCTTTCGCTCCCTCTCTTCCATCCTTGAAATCCAACCATACATTTCATTCAGAATTACCATGCACAGTATGATCAATCGCTCTTAACGACATCAACTCTTCAACATTCGGATATTAAGCATTCTTTATCGAATTAGTACAGTTGTCTCTCAAGGAATTGAATGAGTACATTGACAGGGATTGGTTCTCCCTCGGGGGAGAGATGCATCAAGATCGCGTCTGTCTGAACTCAATTCCATTGAGTAAGAAGGGAAAGAGAGTGATCAACCTCATGTTGCGTCAATTTCTCTCCCGTCGTCTCAAGAATTCTGGCTAGATCGATAGCCTCGATCAAGAGAGTTCCATTGGAAGCCGCCTCGAGGGCAGATTTAACCTTTGATCAACGGGTTTCCCATTAGCTCAATAACAGATCAAACCTCATCTAACGGATCTCCCGACTCATTGTTTTCTTTCCATACGATCTCAAGAAGGCCCTCCATATCGATGGGAGAAACTAGACAGAATTGGATACATCGAAAGGGAGAGTACAGTCTAACCAGCGCTTTCGAAGTATTTGACAGAATCATCGTGAGTGATTGGGATTCCGAGAGATCGAAGAATACAACGGAGTTGAGAAGCACTTTCAATGTATTGAGAAGTGAGACAAAAGACGGAGAACGACTCTCGGATTACTGCACAAATTAATTAACAATTAGGAAACAATCAGATACAAAATACCTTGAATCTCAGCTACCGTAAACCGATCTACCTGGAAAACATTACAATCGATTGCTGAATATGAGATAAAACTTACAGACAAGAGAAAATAACAGATAATGTAACGCAATAACATACCATTATGAAACGTCAAAGATCGAGGAATGAGATAAGAGTGAATGGATGAAGGAGGGAAGGGTTAAGGATCGAAGGGGAAGGAGGGATTGAATAGGGAGGAAAGTGAGAGTGTTCACTCTAATCAGGGGGAGATACCATAAGGGAGAATGGAAGTGGGAGTGGGGGAACAGAGGGGATATCACTTGATTGGAGGCCAGGGATGGAGATAGGCCATTGATCGATAGATGGTAATTCATCATCTTCTTCCCTGGAAGTTTCCTCTTCTTCTCTTCTTATCCGGTTCCTCTTTCGGTTCGGGTTCGGGAAGACCTGACCATTATCACTCACTTATCATTTTACTTCCACCTATTCTCGTCCCATCACACTTATTCCGCCCCAACTATCCACTTTTCCGTCCCCTAACTTTTCCTTCCACCCTTTCCCCCTCACTCACCAGCTGCTTTTCTCATCGCTTTCTCCAGCAGTTCCTTCTTCTTCTGCTCAGTCGCCACGATATTCGCCATTCGGGCACTGAAAGAGATCAAAGATCAACTCAATTCACTATTCTAATCAAGAGGAAGATATCAAACTACTCACTTGATTCCCAGATTGATCTCAGGAATGCCAGCCAGCATCTGATTGGAGAGTAGTTCCTTCTCCTCGTTGCTTCTCGTTCCCGTCATCTTAGCAGCTGCTCTCATCAGAATCTCTGTCTCTTGAGGACGATGAGTCGGATCCGATGACGATTCGAACTGCAAAATGACAAATGTGATGAATTTAATGAATAAAACAAATTAAAGTTCGCTTATTGTGAATTAGGGGTTGACATTTGCTGCAAAACATCAAAACAGTGTATTTGCCTGATTCCTCTTATCATTTACGGTTACTACAAAACGGCAAAACATTAAAGCCCGATGCGGGGCTCGAACCCGCGACAGCCAGATTAAGAGTCTGGTGCTCTACCGACTGAGCTAACCGGGCCGGTGACACACCCCTCTCACTAATCGCTCACCTTCTTATCTCCATCGATGCCCGCCTCGATGTACTTCCTCAACTCCTCATCTTCATCTCTCAACATGGTTTCCTTCTCGAATTGTTCCCTCATTCCAGCCTCGATTCCCGCTGCTTCCAATTTCGCCCTCTGCTGTCCCGTGAGAACGAGTCCTCCCGATCCCATTGAGAAGCCCTCTCCTGACGAGATCTGAGCTGCACGCTCCTGCAATCGAGAGATTCATTCCCTCTCTAAAGAGATCGATCCACTCCTTCCTCAATCAACGAACCTTTCCCACTGCACTCTCGAGACTGTTCAGTCCATTCTTCCTCTCTCGACTCCTCTGCAGTTCCTTCACGTCTTCCATCTTCTTCGCTCCTGCAATCGATATCCCTTCTCCATCCTACCGTATCCCCTTACAGTAACCCCTCAACATACCATCGAAATCCTCATCGTCTTCATCAATATTCTTCTTCCTCGCTTCGATCTTCTTCTTCGGCTTTCTGAACATAACGGGGGCAGACTCGTCTGTCTCCATCTACAATCTCGTCGGTCAAGTACCACTTCGAAGACGTGATCAAGGTATAGAACATGGTATGATTACCATTTCTCTCAATCGAAGACAACACTTTGATTCCTAAGCAGTTTATCAGTATCAGCAGCGTTAAAGTGAATGTTACAAGTGGCGAAATTAGCAGTTTGCATACACGATTCAGTTGGGAATCACTCGAATTAAAACTCAATTATGATATTGTTTTCATACATCGAAATGATGAACTCTCGTTAGCAATTGAAGCAAGCGTTCGAAGAAAATTCGAAGGGTTACAATAGTGATTAGTCAAATATTTGTGATTCAATGCCTTACAGTACATAATCTGATCTACAGTATCTACAATGGATGGGAAGCTAATCTAATGGGAGCGACCTCAGCAGTTGATCTTCCTATCGATTGATTCAACTCTATTTCTCCTCTCAGCATAGCACATTCTTCTCTAAGTGAGACGATACAATTGAGTAGAGAATCCCTTGCATCTTCTTCCAACTTCAATCTCTCCTTCCATTCTTCCTCTTCCCTCTTCTCTTTCACTGCCACCTCTTCCTTCTTCCCTTCCTCTCCCTCATCCTTCCCTCCATCCTCCATCTCCCTCATTCTCCACAGTAATCTGGCTACTCTGACCATCTCCTCTTCAACATCTTCTCTCAACATACAGTGAACTGCCAGTAGCTGCTTCTCCTTCACCTGCAATCGATTATTTCACCTACTGTATTTATATACTCCTGGACCCCCCCCCCCTACTCCTGATCTATATTCGACCGCGCTAACAATAATGTACGGTTGGGAAGATACTAGGAAATGATTCATCAGTCAGAAAAATATTTGAAATAAGGCCTGACCATTTCGATTCTCTCCTCGCTCCTCTCCTCTCCTCCACTCGCCGCACTCTCTACCATCTTGGCCTTACTCCTCCTTCTCTTCAACATCGTCTGCGCAGTCTGGGCCCTCCACAGTCTCTCCTCCACTCCCGATGAGAGGGGACGACCTGTCTCGCGAGATGAACCGATCTGCAAAGAGCACTCCATTAGTTGCAGCTCTTCCATAAGTGACTACTGACCATGCACATGCTCAAATTGACTATACATTTTCCACTTAACCATCCTCAATTGATAGTGTGGATACGGTACCTGATTGTGTAGATGGGCGACGAGTCTCTCCTGCACTCTCATCTCTTCCTCTATCAATTGGAAGTCCGCACATTCCCACTCCTCGATCTCCTCCACCGAACGAGGAAGACGAAGTCTGCAATCGATTCATCACAAATTGTCATTTTCGAAAATAACAACACAACTAGAAGTACACAACCTACCCCTTTCTTCCAATTTCTTCC
>LS512661.1:102389-117374 GCA_900490845.1 Pristionchus japonicus | reverse complement strand
CTTCAAATATTGCGAGTGCAATATTTGAAGCACCTTCAACTATTGCGACCGGGGTCTCAAAATGCAATATTTGAAGCCAAATCCTGGCAATGAAATCGGCTACTTCAAAAGCCCAAAAAAAACGCTTATTTTTTAAAGGCGGTTTTTGACTTGAACTAGTCTAGGGTTTAGCAAACGGCTCTCTCACCCTCCTTATATCGATGGTCAGACTAGCTGTCAAGGTTGTATTTTGGCTATGATACGCGGAAAGGAGCTGAGAAAGTGGAAAGGAAAAGAGCAAGCGTGAGGAAGACCGCAAGTGCGAGCGCCAAGGCGAAGTGAGGGAGCATTCCTGACCCGTTTTGGGAATATTTACGGCTAACACCGGCTGTAAAGTGCATAAAATCATATCGTCGGCATAACTAGCTATCAAAGCGCGCTTAAGTACGAGTGAAACAGTTAACGGGAAATCAATAACAGGGAAGAAATGCGACACGCGTGTGACGAACTCAATAGACGAAATTTCGCAGCCGTTCATGCTAAACATAGTGAATAGTTGGCAACGGACGTTTAAAGGGCTGTGAACAAGATTTTATCAAGAAATACACGTAAATCGGATGAAAATAACGACCAACAAGTGCGTAAAAGAGAAAAGGGACGAAATTGTCAGCCACCGAGGCGTTTGGCAAAATTCCAGAAGTTTTACGTGATTTAGCACGGACACCGTAACCGCCTGATTGATCAGGGACGGCGTTCTTTTTTTAACTGGCGGATGGTGCTTTTACTCCTCCTTTAAGTGCGGATTTTGGTAGACGAATTCGTTACAGCGACAGGCAACACACCTCATCAATTTCTTTCGCCTCTCGGACTCCGATTCCTCCGATCTCCACGACTCTCCTGAATGTTGAAAGGGTGAAATAGCCCGGTTATGCAAGACACGGAAAGTGCTGAGGGAGGTCACTGCTATGGGCGTGACTATTACCTCAACGTTGGCTTGGCGAAATCGAGGAATGGATCCGAGTTGGTCAGGGTGAAGGAGGAGTTGGCGATGATTTCCTGTTGAAAGATTACATTTACGAATGATTTCAGATAAAAAAGCCCGATACGCGAGTTCAAAGAGTCAATTTGTTATTGTTTTTCAGACGCGATAAAACGGTGGAATCAACTCCTAAACTCCCTCGAGCCATTGGAATATTTTTGAAACTCAAATTATTCTCCTCGTCATTTCTAACGCGCTTCAAATATTTCGGAATGGAATGCGTTTCACAGATTTGTATAGCCAAATCCGAATCGCATTTTTCCAATCCCTTCTGGTTCTGTTCTTTGAAAAAGACCAATCAATCATCAACTAACAGTCAGATCCGGGAACTCCTCTCCATACTTCTCCTTGAACAATCTCTCCGTTGGCTTTTCGATCTCTCGGAACATCCAGAGCGAGGAGACCTTGAAGGAGAGAAACACAGTGAAACAAGGCCCCTGATAAGAATTGAAACACTGGCAACATACCATGGCTATGATGTTCTCGACGCGAGAGGTGACGGAGTGAGGAAGGATCAGGCCGCCGAAAGAGGCTGGAATTGGGTAATAGTTTTTTTCCTATCGTCGGAGTAATCAATATTTTCTAAACTCTCTCAACCTACTTTGATCGTTCAATGAAACTCAATCTGATTCAACCATCTTGGCTTCGCGTAAAAGTGAATTTCACCGGTAATCAACATGATCACATTTCAGTAGCGTTTAATAGCGTAATGGATAAAAAATCAATTCCTAACTCGGCACATGACTCGGGAACAGCGGTTGCCCGATCTGATAGGCGAGATAGTCGAAGATGTTCGTGGTGGAGACGGTGATGAGGGAGCGAGGGGAGATGAGGTGGGCGAGACCTGAGTTCATCAATCATGGGGAATTCTTGGCTCTTGTTTATTCTGTCAGCCCTAAAATAGGGGAATGGGAGGAGGGATGTATTCTGAGTACTAGTCGAATATGTTCATGTGGTCGAAACTATTATGAGAGAGCGAGGAGAGATGAAGTGTGCGAGGCATGAGTACACATATCATTCTGGTAACTTCAAACGATTTTGATCTACTCATCATTCTCGTCAGAGTTGTTCTGTTATTCGTGAGGCGAAATAGATCACTGATCTCGGTCACGATGAGATGGACACAGAACGGGTACACCCTATCAGCTAGCAAGAAGGCAGCTCAAAACTGTCAAAAGAAGAACAAAGCAGTGAACAGAAGCACAGATCTAGCACGTGCCCATCATTGAGGGAGATAACTTGCAGAGAAAGAGAGCTTTGCAAGGAAACCGCGAAGCAAAAAGTGAAAGCCCTCACCGATTCCGCAATAGTCGAACGTCTCTACGATCATCACGTCGAACTTTTCCTTCTTGAGATCATTAATAATCTTCTCGAAAGTAAGCGTGTAGTTGCACTGCTGTTCAAAGATGCGACGGAGCAGCGGCATTTGCTGCAATTGGTCTCTGAATGGCTTTATCAGTTCTCAGCATATTGTTTTATCGGCAACATCAACGTCGTAAACATCAATCTCACAGTTTTTGTTGTTCCTCTAGAAGGGTGCGTGAAACGCAACCGATACTTTCTCTCCATCTCATTAAAATTCAAATGAGTTGTGCCTCGTAGCTTGTTCGATAAGTAAATGAACTAGTGATTGTTCGATGATCAGACGATAAGGCGCATGGATAATGGGAAGTGCAATTTCGAGCAACATGCCCCTACTTTACGACTTTATTTCAGACACCAAAAAACTACTACTCCCGGTAATGCAGTCACGAGTAGCCTGGCTACACTGGAGCATGCAGTCACGAGTAGCCAGGCTACCCTGGAGCAGGCAGTCACGTGTAGCCTACCTACCCTGGATCATGTGTTCTTGTGTAGCCTACCTACCCCGGATTCTCTGTTCTTGTGTAAGCTCTACTGTAGAGTGTTCTGTCTGGTGTAGTAAAAATTTCTACTATTCGTGAGCGAACATTCTGAAGTAGTAACTTTTTTTACTATTCTGGACTGTGCATACAGTTGTATAGGCTACTCTGACAGAAGCATCGGGAGTATTCCCTACCCTAGATTATTCAATCCAAGGTAGTAAAAATTTTTACTACTCTGGAGCGAGTGATCCAGAGTCGTAAGGCTACTCTGGATTGGATGATCCAGAGTCGTATGGCTACTCTGGAGTGGGTAGTCTAGAGTAGCTATACTACTCTGGATCACTCGCTCTAGAGTAGCTATACTACTCTGGATCACTCGCTCTAGAGTAGCTATACTACTCTGGATCACTCGCTCTAGAGTAGCTATACTACTCTGGATCACTCGCTTCAGAGTAGCTATACTACCCTGGAGTGGATGATCCAGAGTAGGTAACTACTCCAGATTGCCTGTCATTTGGATGGTTTTTAAATTAAAATTTTGAAATTTTCTAAACATCCTATAATCACTATCCTATGCCTATAAACACTATTCCTACCTATTTATACCTATTACAACGTATTCCTATCCTATTAAACATTCCTACGGTCCCGTGTAGTGTGTCATAGCAAGCAATTTGAAGATAAAGCAAGAACTGTATCATACGTTATATTTGAAATGTACAATAACATGGATGAAGGACAAAGAACGTACAATACATGATGAGACTGAAGTGAGGCTAAAGAAGTGCATAAATCACTATTCCCTTACTATAATTTGAAATTATCTATATACGATGACCTTATGCTGATCCTTTCCTTTGATGTTCTTCTTCCTGTTGTCTTCTTTATTCACCTGTTCGGTTCCGAGGCACACGAAGTCTTCTAAGAGATTCTTCTCTTTCACGCCGCCTGGTCTGCACGAACAACAATTCTTTTGTCTGTGAAGTGCAATGATTCAGGTAATTTGCCTTTTGGACGATGTACCATTGGTGATAGACTTGGCACATTTTTCATACATTTTTTTATCCTCGTTTAGCAATAAAAATACAGAGAAGAGCCTACTAAAGGTAGACTTATATAAATAATCTTCTAAAGGAAGCAAGAAGTGCTAAACGAGGGGTATCTTCTATTGATAGTACTGAGGTACTACGTGGAAAAAAAAGACGCTACATCGAGTAGGCTTACACAACAAGGGGGAGGGGGTGGGGGTCTTCTTAGAGACACGAAGTCTTGTTAGGCGGGGCATTAAAAAAAGAGAGAGGGGCATGAAAGGGCTTAAAAAAAAGAAATGCATGGGCAGGGGAGACTTCACGGAGTCTTTACTTGTAGCTGTTCCACAGCTTCTTGATGTAGTTCTCCAAGTCGAGCATGGGAGTGTCTCTGAATGCCACGTTGAGGGCAGTATGGAGGGCTCTTCTCGTCTCGACGATCCTGTCTCTCATCGTTGCGATAGGCTCCTTGTTGGCTGACGCAACCTGAATCGCAAGTTTGTCAATGGATTTGAACATGTCAATGATTCGAACACTAGATTTTGCAAATTGAAATTAATATTCTGAAGATATTCTCACCTCGAAGAGGAGCTCCTTCTCCTTCACGAATGTACCCGTGAAGGACACGGCGACCTGCAGGTGGTTCTTTCCTCCGTCTCTGTACTCGTAGACTGAGAGCCTGCAGAAGAAAAATGCATTACTACATGTTCATACTCTGTATCTCACGGAGCTCCGCTGTTGCCCATCAGCATGATGTGCTCCGCGCTGACGGGATGGACGAGTGCATGGAATCTTGGAGTCGGGTGCTCATCGTCCGTCGATATGGAGCACTCGGTGGGGAAGAACATGGCGTACTGGCTCGCATTGTCCTGAAGTACCGTACTATAATTGCAGAACAAATAAATCCTTGTTTGCATAACTTGATTAAACTCACCTTGTTCTCAATGGAATATCCCTGCACGACGGCTTCGTAGTACTTGTCGTTGTTCTCCCACATCTCGGCGTCACCTTTCACGATTCCATCGTGCACGAAGTATCTCACGGGTCTTCCCTCCTGCTGTACACCATCACCACACTTGGAGCCCACGCAAGACATCGACATCGCCAAGATGCCTGCAATATTGCTGCTTCATGTAACTTCCCAGTCGTGTATATATCAGAAAACTCTAACTCACCTGAGAAGATGCTCTGGCCGTTGCTGCTGAGCAGCATGCTATCACGAGTGAGAGTGTGCTCGTTGTACGCACGATGCATGAAGGACGATCCATGGTGAGCAATGTCGATGAGCTCGCACGAGATCAGGGCGGACGAGATCTGGCGGAGAGCCTCATGATATGCTTCGCGACCTGCAATTCGGAGAACGTTAATAGAAAGCGTTCTACCTAAGCGTTCCGTTACCCGTTTCCGTCTCAGTAAGCTCTTCTACCGTAATCCTGGGTGTCACAAACAACATTCCAGTCCTACCGTAACCCATCTGCCTATGCTGTTTATCCGGTTCTGTTACCGTACCAGTGGGGTTCCCAACCACGGAAGTTCCTACCGTATCCCCTCCCTCTCATTTTCCATTCCTATCCTTCCTTTCACTCTTCCTTTCTCATCTCTAGGCTAAACTCACCGTCATCCTTCATGATGGACTTGTACACGGCGGGGAACACGTCGTTTCCATGTTGACTCACAGCCATGTCGATGAGGTGGTACATGCTGTCCTGGCGCGCATCGCCGTCTAAATTTGTTGCTTTGTTAACAGTACAATTCTAAGATCAGGGGAAGTTATAACTGGCGTTAACTTACCCCACCACCAGTAGCCGAAGAAGTTCTCCTCGGGGATGTTTCTCCACTTCTCGGACAGGAGATTTCCGACGTACTGCTGGTAACAGTACTCCACGCAGCCTGGACGGAAGTACGTGCCCTCGATCAAGCTGTAATTGATTGATTTTAATTTATTTTCATCATTGAGATTGAACGAAATCAGAATCGAAAAAAGATATGTAATTCAGTATGATTACCTGGCATACATGTCGGCTGTAGCTACAGCCTCCGACTGGTATCCAGGATGTCTCGTTCCATGGTTTCCATGGTTCATGTGATGGGCCACGGCGTGCTTGAACATGCCGATGAGCGGACGGGCATATGCATGGGAGACTGGTTGGATAGCCTGGATGGCTCCTCTCGGAGGGATATCGATTCCCTGCTGAGTCGCCTGAAAAAAAGGAGCCATAATATAGCCACCATAGGAAACGCTAAATAAACTGCAAACAAATAATATTAAATATAAACTCACTCTTCCACAGGCCATCTCGATGGCTGCAATGGCCACTGCCTGATTGGCCACCCTGCATCTCACTCCCAGCACGAGGAGCTTCGCAATTCTGAGATCGATGTGAGGCAAGAAGGTCAGCAGCTTCTTCGCCTCCTCCGTCACCGAAGATGCAACGGCGCCTGGGTCAGCGATGAATCCCAGGTTCACGAGGTCTTCGATCATGTTGTCGCGGGTGGGCTCATCCACGGGGGCTTTGAAGAACGGAAGATTGACTCCCGCCAAGATGTCTCTCTGAAACACATCCTATTTCATATTTAAAACAAGATGGGTCCTGCATTCCTATTTCCATCTCCCCTTCCCTCCTCTCCTCTCAACTCGATCCACTCTCTTCCCCTCTCCTATCCCATTTTCTCTCCTCTTCTCCCGCTACCTCTCCCCTCCTATTTCGCAATCGTGAATTACAGCGTACCAGTCCGATCATCTTCGACCTCCTGATGAGGCGCTCGTCGAGACGGAGGCTGCGGCACAGCTGGACCTGTGAGCCGGCGAAGAAAACACGGAGTGGATACGCCTCCTGGCCCTTTCTCGCCTTTCTCTTTCCGAGGCGGCCTGCAAATAATATTTGTAATCTCTCTCTAGCAAAAGAAAGGCAAAACAAATCACTCACTCATGATCTGATCGATCATCGCTCCGTCGACCCACAATCTTTCGATCACGGCGACTCCATTGGAGGAATACGGTGGAGGGCGGACGATACTGGGGGCGATCACGATGGACGTGATTCCCTTCAACTCGATGGTCAAGGCGCACTCGTAAGTGACGAGGATCTGAAACAGTATATGTTATGAAATCTAGCACAAAATGAGAGAGTGGTGAGGGGGGGGGGGGTGCTCACCACACGTCCTCTGAAGCACCTTCCTCCGGCAGCGTTCTCGTACACGGTGGCTGCGATGGGCTTCACCTCTGGCTTCGCAGAGTCATTCGTCATCACGTCGTACTTCCAGAGGAAGCTCATTCGAATCTGCCCGAAGGCCACGTCGTAGTCACCTCCCTCCCTCATTCCTGTTCCTGTTCCATGAGGGTATCCATTTGCCCTTCTCTGTGGGTAGTCTGCCATGTAGAACTCCGGGTTGTTCTTCATCGTGCTCCTGATATTATACATTTCTTTCTGTACCAAATTTTTAAAAACTTTTTTTTTTTGAAAATATTTTAAGTTTAAGTACTTACCCGATGGCTGCGATCTGCTGGTTGCTTGAGCAGACCACCATGACGTACGGGATGCGCACGTTGGCTGCCTCTCCCTTGGCCTTGCGAGGCACTCGATCTACTCGATCCACGTCGGCATCCTTCTGCAGCTGCGCCATCGTAGCTCTCATGGCGTGCTCGGCAGCGATTCTGAACAAATATTTTCCTGGTTGCCCTTTCAATGAGATCCGTCCTCACCTGTGGAACTTGAGATCAGGAATCTCCACGTTGTTCGGCAGAGAAAAGCGCTCTTGAGCCACGAAGTCTGCGTCGTCGCTGATGGTAACGGTGGCATCCAGCGTCTCCCTTGCCGCCAGCGCAATCGGCGATGCATGACTGTAGTTCACTGAGTCCGTGTTCATCTCGTCGATTTCACGTTCTCTCCGATCGGTGCTCATGAGGCCTGCTGTCGGGTAGCACCTGTAAAGTGCGTAGTTGCTCTCTCGCCTTTCCTTGACCTACTCCCTTATTCTGCATATTCTCTCCCCCTTCCCTGACTACAGTATCCTTTCCACCGTACTCTTCCCACTCCATATTTGCATATCATCCCCTCTCCCTTTCGAGACTCTCGGCAACCTATTCCCATGGAATCCATTCACGTACGTCAACTCGACGGCTGGAGTGACCGGGGATGGATCGGGGAGGGTGAGCTGCTTGAAGGAGAACGTGCCTCCAGACTTGTCCAAGATGCTGAAAGAATTCATTCTTATCGGAAACTCTAGTGTTCGGTTTCTCCTCACTTCTGGAGGTGCGTGCGCAGCCAGTCTCCTCCCCTTCTATCCGAATCTGTAGTTACAAGGATGACTCTTCCGATCGTTGGCGGATTTCCGTCACTCACGAAGGTCTTCTCGATCGCCGAAGCAATGAGCTGCAAATTTTTATCTTGATTAAACATCAATACTCAAGGGTGATTTCGAATAATTTTGGAGAGAAAAAATACGGAGAGAATACACATACCACATCCAATCCGTACATGATGTCGAAGCACTGACAGTCGTCGATGATCACGGCGCCCAGAAAACCTCCGCTGTTGATAGCCTGGAAATATGCGAAATATGAAATATGGAAATATGTGTATGCGAACTCTTTTTGAGAGTCTGTATTAACCCTCAATCTACTGGGAACTTACCGTAGTCGCTCCATGGATGTCTGTAATTACTCCGTCGACTGCGTTCTCGGCGCCTCCGATTCCAGCGAATCTGACGTTGCGGTCACACTGCTTCTGATCGTAGTGTGGGATCAGCTTCTGCATGTTGTCTGATGCCGCCGAGAAGTAGATGTTCACGGTGAGCGCAGGATAGAGCTGTGAAGGAGTGCGCATTTATAACTGTATATATCTCAACATTCGTTTCGTCAACCCTACTCAACAAATTCCTACAAAAAAATCAATATCTCACCTCCTTCAGCCGCTTCCTGTAGGAGACACCCTCGTTTACGTTGGAGCACACGATCATGAACTTGTCCGAGAGCCTTGCGGGCTGGTCGACCAAGTAGTAATCGGGCTCACCGCCTCCCTGCGCGCGGATCTGCTGCTCGAAGGGCTGGCGAGAGGCAGCGGCCAGTGCGAGTGAGAGCAGAGGGCACTGAGAAGGCATAACCTTATTTCCAGTCTCTCTCACTCCTCCCTATTTTTTATTTCTTTACATACCATGGAGGACTTAGCCGACCGATGCTTGCCATTGAGCACGATGAGGTTTGCATCCTTGTAGTGTGACACGTCGTTGCTGTAATGTACGGTGTGAGCATATTGTCACCTACTGGATCTATTTGAGCATGAAAACATAGAAAATGATACGATACTCACAACTGCGAGAGGAGGGTATCCGGCGCGTTCTTCTCTCTCAGGCTCGTGTAGAGAGCATTGAGAGGAACTGGTCTGTTCCTCACTCCCAGTGCACGGCTCCAAGCGATCAACTCGCTATGCTGGAGTCCTTTCACGATGGGCTGATGGGCGATTCCTCGCGGGACCTCGCAATGAGCCTTGACGGTGACGGGGATTGATCTCTTTCCCATGATCACGTAGGGCTGTGGGTAGTTGATCAGCATTTCTTGCGATATCTTTGCTGCAATATTGAGAGTGAGTGACATAAACTAGTACAGCTATACGGACAATATTAGAGAGTCTAAGAGAATGAACCGGCAGAGGGAAAAGGAAAAAAAGAGAGTGAGAGGTATCCGCGATGATGAAATGTGCCAATTTGCATGTCTCAAGGGGATGATGAAATATGCCAATTTGCATCATGAGAGGAGAAAGGATGACACAAAGATATTAGCGTGGAAGATAACCACTTCGATAATACCAGACGAGAACATCAATTATTGATACATTTTTTTATCTTTTTGAGCCTTCTTCATATGGCATATCTTAAGGATATGCTTCACGATAGAACAATACAACTTTCTTCTATAGAAGAGACAAAAAAAGATACAATAAAAGAGATGGGATATAATGGAGGTTACTCCACGGAGGCTGGAGTCTCTGTAGCTGCCATGACGGCTGTATCAGCGACTACTACATCTCCCCAATTCTCATCTCCATCCAGCACTTCGCCGAAGGCGGTCACGACGGCTGAAGCCTTCTCAGCGTCAGTGAGAATTCCTCCCATGGCGTCTTCCTCTGCAGCGGTGTAAAGTGCAGCCAGCTCGATGTCTTCGAACACCTGTAAATGAAAAAAAATACAATAGGGATGCGATCTCCCTCCCTCTCCCTTTCCTTCCCTCTCTCTCCTCTCATTCTCGATTGGCGGATACGCAAAAAAACCACAGTGCATCCAGTGGATTGTCTATTCTCATTAGAGAGGCAGGAAGAATTAATACAAATAAATTACCTCGTTCTCCATGATGGCTTCAGCGGTGGAAACATCCGAAGTCGGTGCGGTCAGCACGGAGGACAGCGATCCACTCGACTGAAGAGACCAATGAGCAATGGGTCCGTTCGGGGGCGGAGCGTAGAAGTCCGCAATTGCGGCAGGAGCAACAGGCATGGCGGCTGAATTGGACGTGCCAGCCGGCTGACCCGAATTGTTGTTGGGAGGATTGTGCACGGAGGCCTGGAAGTGGGCCTTTTAGTGATGCTTAATGGCGGGTATTTTTAGATACCTGTCCAGGGAAGAGGGCGTTGACAATGTCTTCTCCGGAGATTTGAAGCTTCTTCTTGAAGTAGCCTGTAGCCATGTAAGGCGCGAGCAGAGAATCTGCACGGAGCATATCCGAGGCATTCATCAGGAACAAGATGTGTGTCGTCTTGTTCTTTCCCTCCATGGCGGGCTGCATGTACTTCAGAAGCTGAAAAATAGTAATTGAATATTTGGTGCTAAAGTTGTTGGTTAACTCTTCATCTCAATGAGATTATAGTAAATTAATTAATTATTATTATTGTACCTGCGATGCGAACTTCTCATTCACGTAGTCGAAGACGATCATCTTGGGGCGGTAGCGCACGATGGCTGACTGAAATAAATAGTGTGCTATTAAACGCCGCCTATCTCGAAGTGAGACGGGAAAAACGAAAGGGTATGAGGAAGAAAAGGGACTAACCAAAGCCATGCATTGTGTCATCTCCTTCACGATGTATAACTTGTTGAAGCCGTTCATCACTATGCGGTATGAGGTCTGCACGATGGTCTCGTCGGTCATCTGGGTCTTGTTGAAGGTCACGAATGTTGCACAGTCCGCTTCTTTGCCTCTCTCGTCGGGAAAGTGCTTGCCCAGTTCATTCATCATCTGCAAATAAGGAATGCATACTACAAGAATATTTGTAATCAGTAAGACTTACGAAGTACTCCGTCTCGGAGGCTCCCTTGATGAGGTCGGTGAATGCCACCCACGGAGCCCGCTGAGATACTGAATCTGCCCAATACTTGTCCATGATTTTGGCTCTCAACAAGGCGGCTCTTGCCGAGATTGTCTCAATCTCACGAAGGGCTTGGTCCTGCGGCTTCGCGCGGTAGGAGTCGAGCAGTGCCTTATAGTTATTTGTCATCTGAAAAAAGATACATATTAAGAAATTTGAAAATACGGATGCGAAAATTTAAAAATATTGAGTGAAACGAAAAAAATCGAAATTCGAAAATGGGCGGAGCTAGAATATACAGTACTCTAATCGTGTGGCCAATGAGCAGCGAGTATGCAGTACCGTATTCGAACCAATGGGCGCATAGATGATTTTTTCTATTTAAAAAAATATATATAAATTGTTTCTTTTTGTTTATTCCAACATGAATTGATTGCGATTCTACTATTTAAAAAGGATACTTCTGCCACGTCGTGACTAGGGTTCTCTTATTGGATAAACTCCAATAAACTCTCTTATTCTTATTGGAAAATGAGAGGGAGGGAAAATACTTTGTTCTCGCTATTGGAATTCCGGAAACTTTTTCAATAAGAGAACCCTAGTCGTGACTTCAATGTACGGCTTTCCCACCGAATGACCATAGGACATTTATTGCATTATATGGCTAGTGCAGTATAATAATCATCATTTTCTTTATCATATCACGGGGTACAAATAAATTTAGTCAGCAGGCAACACGTTGCCTATTTTGCAATGGGATGAGCAGCAGCAGCAGCGCCCTCGCTGTCAATGGGGAGGGCGGTCACAAGGAGGCCACGGACGAAGTCGATACTGCAAATTTTTTTCCTTTGATTTCCGTTAGCTCTGCCTCACCCTCCACCGGACTGCTGAGTGTAGCTAACTCTGTAGTTGCACGAAGGCTGATAAATGGACGCATCTCTTCCATTAACATCTTCGATGTGGACGAATCCATGGAGGTCTCCCTTTTTCATCACAATGTTCGCGAGGTCAGAGGTATCCACGACCTAGAGAAGGTGGGTTCAAGCTGCGACTGTGATATGAATAGCATATAAGGAGGGCTGATAGGTCGTTGCGGGAACACTAAAGCTCTTTATGGTCATAAGAGTTGAAGCTCCTTCAACTTTTGCAAAACCTCTCGATTTCACACACTCTCTCGCTTTTTGCAATAGTTGAAGCTTCTTATCTGTTAAAGTACTTTAGAGTTCCCGCAACGACTTATTAGCCCTCCTTATATGAAAATGGTAGAGAAAGAGGAAGATTCTGCTCACCTGCCAGCCGTCGCAGGTCTCGATTCCTTTAAATCCACTTGCATCGCATTTCTTCACCACGGATGCCTCTGACGCTTCCCATACCACATCCTGGTGAAAAAAAATTTCAAAAATAGCTGCCTCTGATATTCCCCCCCCCCCTTCATACCTCACGACGCCACGCGGAATCTCCCGAAGTGAATGCCACGGTGCACTCGAGCACGTCGAATGGGGCAGCCTTGTCGATATACGATGAACCATGGAGGCTGATGCGGCCTAAATTAGTTGGGAAACCATTTAGCAACGGAGAACAAATTAAATATTGATCGAAAAATACCCAGTGAATCGTTCCACATGAGAAGACTGGGGAGGCCCAGGTACAGGTTCTTCGAGAGCACGATGCCTTTGACGCGGAATGCGATGGGCTCACGATCGTTTACGGGGCATGGGACCTGGAAGGAACATTGTGCTACAGATAAAATTTTAAGCAGCAATCAAATTACCTCTCCAACGTGCTTCTCGATGCCGACTGCAACCCACTGGCTGAGGTCGTTACGATAACATTCATACGTGACGAAAGCTCCAGACTTGAGCCAATCACATGAGCGGACGGGTCTGGCGAGCTCGTGGCTCACAAGGAGGCTAGTGTAGTCGAGACAGCTTCCACGCTCGACATCATAAGAGAAGATGGGCTTCATGGGAGGGATGATGGCAAATCCGGACGTTGGCGAATAGACTTGGCTCATTCCGCCATTGTTCCCTTTCCAGTTCACGATCACACCAACCTTGAAAACATTATCTTAGAATAACTTTACTAATCGTCCCGATCGACTAACCTGGCGCTTGGGCACGGACACGGCGGACTCGGCGGTAGCTCCAGAGCCGGGGTAGAATCGACTCTATAATTTAAAGGGTTAGAGAAGACATTATATATTTCATTTAACAAAAATAATTTAATAATAATAAATTAACATAAACATACCATTTCAATAGAAATTGAGACGAAGAGAGAACCTTTACGCGTTTTTGACGAAATGAAATTCGAATGGAGGAGTGAAAGTGAAAGTGGGCGGAGCCAACAAGGAATGTTCCAGAAGCTTTCAGAATGTTCCAGAGTTTTTCTAGCTTTTGGAAATGTAAACATTGGCTATTTCATCACTTTTTGGTCAATGTTTGCTCAAAAAAATAACTCCAAAGTTTAGCATATGCTTCGGACTTGCAGAGAGCAAGAGGAAAAGTGGTACATGTTTAATGCAGTATGAAAATTAGCTTCTAATGTTCGAACAAGGGGTAACGAAAATGTGAAACATAATCTAAAGTTAATGTGTGAGTAACTCAAGTTTCCTCTATCGGGGAATACAAGATAACAGAGTGAAATTAGTTTGGTAGTTTGAAAACACGAGGGGATTCATGGATTATAGTGGATAAAGGATCTCTCGATGGACCTCTGCGCGATGAGCATCCACATTCTAAGTGCGGACATGGAGAAGTTAGTAGGGCCATTTGTCTGGAAATGTTGCATATAGTTGACACTGCAATTCGGATTTGCCCTACCATGGTGGCTTCGTTGCGAAGCGGGCTCCAGAAGGCTTGAATCTCTGATTCTGCGTGTCTCTCCACGAGGTCTCGCGCCTGCGCATTCGTGCACTTTACAAGGGTGAAAGAAGCAAAACGCACTCTAGAGAGTGCCGAAAGGACATGAAGTCTGAGACGGTCGGCCTGCTCGTATGTCAGGAAAACTGGAAGGATTTCGGATTTTCCTGGAGAAGGGGGGGGGGGGTACCGTCGTCAAGGAGTCTAGCGATGGCAGACTGTGTAATGTACAGTTTGAGCACGATGACTCTAGCCTCTCCAGGATCCATGTAGCCGCAGGTGACGAGCGGACCCTGGTCCCAGTCATGAGCAAGATCGAGTGATCGGTCGATAACCGCATCCTCAATGGCTTTGATAGCTGATGCAGTCAACTGAATAGCACGATCGTCTCCTTCCATCCCATTCACGCAAACCTGGACAGTTCTCTGCACACACGTAGGCCTGCTGAGGGGACCAGCGATATACTCGATCATCCTATTAGCCATCGCCGAATACTCCGGACTGAACTGCAAGGGAGGAGACAACTTTACAAACATAAATAAATATCTGGTTACTTGCTGAATTCCCATTGCGTTTGCCACGACGGACTGGGGCCTCTGTTCGGCCCTCTCAAGGAGCCTTAATTCTCCTTGATACGATACCGTATCCCAGTGATACTCTTCCATCTGATAAGTGGGAAACATTAGAGTTGTGTAATATGTCATGACGCTCCTTCCCTCTCTCTCTCGCCTCGCCCTCGCCACAATTTCGCATTTTGGGATGAGCCCCAGGAGCGCAGGGGGGTCTGTGGAACCCGGGGAACCTGACCAGGCGGCAGTCAGGGTGCATGTCTCGAGGGCTGACCACTTTTGGGGGTGGGCGGGGGCGAAAGGGGAGAGCTATCTCCTCTCAAAGTGAGCCCCTCGTGGCCAGTGAAAACTGCCCAAGGCGCCTGCA
>LS512661.1:71166-99511 GCA_900490845.1 Pristionchus japonicus | reverse complement strand
CCCCCGCCGCTCTCTGACCGCTCTCGCCACTCTCTCCCCTCGCCCGCTCCCCTAATCTTTCCCATCCCCTCTCCTCCCCTTCACTCTCTTTCATCCACCATCTCTCAAACCCCCCAAACGATATTTAAGTACGAGGTGAAACGTAGTTGATGCACGGGGCAGCTGAATCAGAGGGATATTTATTTTATCGAGGAAACAATGTGAGTGAACTAGGACAAGTTGTCTAAGGAGTAACCAGAAAAAAAACAACAACAGAACAACAACAGAACAACAACGAACAACACGATGCCTCCGTCTTATTGATGTCGATGCATGAAGCTACGAACGCACTGAGAGCATGCATATTGATCGGTTGACGATGGCTTGATGCCAATGAGGCGAGCCTTCATCTATAATTCATCATTCAGAATACTGATATGAGCAACGAGATTACCTTCTTCAAAGGGACTTCACCGAACGAGTAGGCGCCCACGGAGGTCATAGCATTGCCAAGGGGGAGAAGCCTTGCTTCGTTGTGCACGGAGAGCTTGTCCAGATTTCCGACGTGTGACAAGTTCATGATGGGCGAAGAGAATTCCGTCGCCATACGAATGTCCTGAGATAGTGGCACATTCCCACAAGAGAATAGAGCAGTAGAACTCACGAGTTGGGCCCGCCTGAAGGCTGCAGTGACGATCGCACGAATTCCCTCCAGCCCCACGTCCCCACACACTCCGATATCCAGCTCGCTGCACACCTGGTCAGTGCCGCGGCCTGCAGAAACTCCGCGAAGGGACACGATGGCTTCACTCCTTAAATGAGGATAATTTCTCATTCAGCCATCAATACACATTTCTGACCTGTTCAGGGCGCTGTTGATATCACGTAAGGCTTGCTCAGCCGCTCGAACGAGATTGTCTTCGTGGAGTCTGACAGTGCAGATGGGGATAATGAATCCCAAGTTTCCAACGTCACGATGGCCACCGATGGCACGGAGGCAAGTGTTCTGGAATTGGGAAAAAATAGAGAAGTAATGAGGAGGGTGGTCTCACTCTGCTTGCAAATTGGCCTCCCACGAATGAATTCATCTCGTCCAGATACTCAGCGTATTTGGACGATGCCTTCGGACAGATAGCTTCGAAGACTAACATGAAGACTTTCTTGTTCGTGTCATCCATGTCAGCTTTCACACACACTTGCAGTACCTCACGGTGGAAGCCAATGAGCTTGCACATGATGTCTCCGAAGAATTTTCTTGCTTCAGGCAGGGTCCCGAATGATGCATTCTCGATGGTCTTGGCGATCACAGCAATTCCGGCTTCAAAATTCTTGTTCTTGATATTCGAGAGGTTCGCAGCCATGGACCTGTAGGCGAGTAATGCGCCTGGTTCCTCGAAGGACTCCTTTAACACACACATTTAGCAAAAGAAAAAAAGAATTGAAACCTTGCTGATATCGAACTTCAAGAAGTCTGAGCACATGGAAGTGATAAGAGCGACCGCCGAGGGGTCGTTCACGTAGGATGCGAGGAGGCACTCCTGAGTCAGAGAGAGGGGTGATGTATAACTAGCAATAATAGAGAGAATTGAACATACCTCGATGTGGAGCACGAACTTGAAAAGGCCATGGATGAGGTATTCCAGACGGAATCTATCTGCACGAACTGAACTCCCACACATTTTCATGTTGGGCCACGATTCTCCCAGAATGCGGAGCATGATGACTACTGCATCAACGGGAGACGAGGTAGGGTCGCTATGATGTCTATGCTTGCAAAGATTCCACACGGCACACCCCTGGAAAGCAGGAAATCTTCAGGAACTTTTCTGGAACATTTGAAATCAGAGCCTAAGCCAATCTTCTTAGTATGCAAATGAATTTTTAAAAAAATGCTCACATGAGTTGCGTAGTGGTCAAGATAGAACACATTGAGTCTAGCGCGCAGTCCGGACATCTCGCGGCCTGTTCCCGATAGGGGCACACCGGACAAGATGGCTGTTGAGAGACCTGAGAGAGCATAACACGAAATTTAGACCCATTAGACGACCATGAATACCTCCACCCTCATCCATCTTTGAGAGTCGTGCATGAAGGTCTGCTGTAGGGGCTCTGTAAAGAGTAGTCAGTCGTCTGATCACGGAAGCGAACACTTCTGGGGGAGTGGCCATCCTGGTTTGGAGAGGAGATCTTATCGTGCTCTCTCACTCAACTTCTAATAGATATATAGCCGTTAAATTGAACGGATCATTAAAGATTACTTACAAATAGCCGAGGTGCTCTGTCATTTATTTATCAACAATGACATCAATAACAAAAACAAAACAACAAATTAACAACGAGGCACGGAGCCTATTAAACGGTCACTTCCGTGTTCAACACGGAGTCCACCCAGCTCTGTACGATCTGGATCTCCTGCTTGATGTATGCAATTCTGTGCTTCTGACCATGGCGGCTGTTTGGAGGGGTATTGTCAGACACTTCGAACAGAACATCTGCGATTGCGTCCAGGAAGGACACGCCTTTCTCCACTTCAACGAGTCCTTTGGTGATCAGGTTCACGTCGTAGGTTGAGAGACCAGTGAGTAGGAAGATCACGCCGGGCTGGAGATGAGTCTCACATGCCTTCTTCGCTGTCTCGATGGACCAGAGACGAGACTTGGGCGTTCCATAGGGAAACACGGAGGGCTTCGTCATTTGAGAAGAGATGTTAATTCCCAGTTGGTTAAGTCCCGCTCTAATCATCACAATATGTCCCGTGATGCGGCTCAATTGCACGTTGAACTCGTTGTTGCTTTCCAGAATGTCATGAGGGTCTAGATCGAACGTCTCCACCAGTTTCGTGATGGCTGGTGAAATGAAGACACGGAGACGACGTAGGCAAACGCCAACCTCAGCACAGGTCTCAGCGCAGGTTCCACACTAAAATTGCTTATTAGAAAATTCGACAGAAAGTTGAAAAGAGAAATAACCTCTTCTTTCTTGACAAGAAGATTCTTGGCATCTTCTATCACGTCGTCTTCGAATCGGCGTGATCTGTGTCTCACGAAGGGCGTTCCGGGGATTGGCCGTGTAGTCATCGAGTAAGCTGGAGGAGGAGATGGTTAGAAATGAAAATAGTAAATCGGAATGCCCTCTAAATATATGTAATAGAGAGGGATCGATGAACCCATATTTGGAAAAGAATACAAGACAGATACGGAAATGTTTTTATCGAAAATTAGGCCATATTAGTGTGAGAAATAAACAACGTATGAAACAAGAACAAAACAAAAAACAAAAAGAGAAAAAGAGAAATAACTGGGGTCACGGGGGTCTAGTCTGAGTTAGAAAGAGTAACAATTCAATAATAACGAGTTTAAGATCAAGGGGCATGGAGATCTAATATCAATCATCACGAGACAATTCACGATCAAGTCTCTCATCCGCCTGAGCGAGAGTCTCACGAAGGCTGCCGAGAAGACCGAATGTAGTCTCACTGGTATAATCCTTGATGCTCAATCTGCGGAGAAGAGACACGGTGGAGGCAGTCAGAGGCTCAAGCAACGCGGAGGCTGAACCAGTCACTCGCGGGGCGCTAGGTTTGCACGATGCCTGGAAAAAATACTCTTTCACAAAACTGAACAGGAGCTGGAGGTAGGGTATTACTCACCTGGCGAGGCTGCAAGAGAGATGATGAGTTCATATCTCTCATGTTCCTGAGGATTTTCTGCGAGAACTCGTGCTGGTCGTCACTACGATGGCTGGAGTTGCTGTTCTGCAGTGCATGGACTCGGTATGCCAACGGACAGGGAATGTAGTGTACCTTCGTCGGGTGGGGCATGAGGCTTGAATTGGAGCTGCAGCTCTCAAGAGGGACTTCAACTTGATCGACGCTCTCAAGAGGGACTTCAACTTGATCGAAAAGTGTTCTCACGCGCTTGATCACACGAACCTGAGCAAAGTATATTATTCATTAATTCATAATAGAGTTCACCAACCCCGGAAGGAACTTCGACGTTGTCGTCGTCCGAGGAACTAAGTGGGAGATGTTTTCTCCTTCTCGCCGGACTGGGATCCACGCCAGCGAACTTGCGCGTAGCTGCCTCTGTGATAGGAAACGAGTGCCATATATACCGTACTACAGTACCTTCGGTCACGATGTCTTCTCGAACGTCAGGCAGAGTTGCATGTCTGACGAGAGTTCGTGCTTGAGATCTCTTAGCGATATCCATGAGGGCTGCACTGCGAGGGGCATTGTTGTTCACGAGGGCTGCATTCCCGCCATCATCATCATCTTCGTCTCCTCTGAGGTGATAGAAGATCCTAGCTGTCAATGTGGCAGATCCCTTTGCCTTCTCAGCTGCGCGAATGGTTGCACGGGGGACTGGCATTGGACCTCCAGCCTTCTTAAAATGTTACCGGATTACGGTAATGGAATGGGAATTACGGTAATGGTTACTCGGGGGGGGGGGGGTCTCACCAGCCAATTCATGGTGTCGATGAAGTCTGGATCGTCATCGTCAGTATCCTCGTCAGGCGGAAAATTGTCGAGGACCCAAGATGCCGGTCTGGTGCCGATGGAGCAATGACGGAGGGCTTCAGCTCTCGCCAGTTTCCTCAGCACGGTGGACTGTTGTAGCTGCATGACACGAGCTTGATTCATCTGGAAGAATATGCCACTACAGCCCACTACAGCCAAAAAATGATGGGAAGCAGTGAGTACGGTACATCGAGTGGGACATCGAACCCTCAGTAGAAACACATGCGAAGTTAGTGGGCAAAATTTGTTTATGCAAAAGAAGAGCTTCAACAAGAAAACATATGAAACGAACACGGAAGATATAGTTATATTAGATAGAAAGGTGAAACAGCATGAGAGCGTTAACAAATGGAGTTAGTCGTGGTCAAGGAGGACTAACTAATTGGACTTCTTTCTCCTCTCGCGCTCGATGGCTTCCGAGATGCGATCGACAGTTTCACGGAGGCCTCCGAGGATGGAAAGGGCTGCTTCTCCATGCATGTCCGGAAGCTCAAGGTGACTGATGAGCTTCTCTACGGACTTGACAAGGGGCGCGAACATATGGCTGGCGGACTTGGATGTCACGGGGGTGGGCATGGCGCGGTCACCAGACGCATCGTCTGCCTGAAATGGAAAGAAAAAAGTTGGACGAAAAGCTTTACTTTACGAAAAGAAAAAATCGATATATAATTGATGAAAACCCACCATGTCGGCCGCAGAATCACGATGGTCTTCCCTCTTTCGCTTCGAAGTCTTTGTATCATCAGAGTCACGATGGCTGCGCTGTAAGTAAGGGGGGAGGTGGAGTATGAAAATGTGTCATCAATAAATAATAACCTTAGTAGGGGTCGCCACGTCGATGAGATATGACTCGGATGACACGGCAGACTTAGCAGCGCGCTGAATATCCCCCGCTTATTTAATAAAAAAAAGAAGTTATATAAGCGAACCTTGGGCAGCTTTCTAGTCGGAGTTTGCTGCTTGGACGCCGGCTCATCGGGCTTGTCCTCGTCAGCAAGCACGTCGGACTTGCTCTCAGCTCCAACAGAAAGCTTGGCCTTCTTCTCGACGGTATTCTTCTTTTTCTTATTCTTGTTGCCCTGTGAAATGATTTGTCAGACATATATTTATGATAAAATAAATAAATATTCAATAAAATGAAATAAAATAGAAAGTGATACTCACCCTAGAAGGGAGATCTACGAAGTCGTCGTCCGAGCTGACGAGGACAAAGCTCACGTCGTCTGGCTTATGACTATCACTAGTCTCATCACCCACGTCGCCTTCCTTCTGGCTGTCGGAGGTCTCTTCTTCCACTCTGTCTGTTTGCTGGCTACCGGTGGTATCAGCTGCCACGTCGCATGGTCTCTGGCTTGCAGCGGATCTCTCGATCTCTTTCTCTGCAATAGAAATATATAGTTCTGACAGAAGGAAAAAAATGAGAAAGGATTCATAAACGAGAAAAGTTTAAAAACCTCACCCATTTCATCATCAGAAGGGAAATGCCACACGTCGTCTTCATCATTGTCCGCAGAAGCAGCGACCTGGCTGGCAGGTTGGCTAGCCTGAACTTCAGCTACACCGGAGGACACTCCGGTTTCGCCTCCAGATTCCACGCCGGACTGAGATGGGAAAGGGAAGAAACGGCGCGGAAGGATGCACTTCTTCACAAGAGGTCTGGAAGTGGAGGCGGCGAGCTCCTGCTCGACTCGGCGTAATTTCTCCACCGCATCAATGGATGCTTTAGTGGCTTTCTCAGCAGCACGGATGGCAGCGACAGGGACGGGCTTCACCGCTCCAGCTCTCTGTAAAAACATGAATGTTAGAAGTACAAAAAAATGCTAAAAAAACTGAAAAATACAGAAGGATATTATATATATATATTACCAGCCAGTTGAGAGTCTCCACGAAGCCTTCGTCATCGTCGTCAGAATCAGGAGTATCCGGCAAGAGGTAGAGTGCATCCGGGGGGACCATGGGGCCTGAAGCAGCCAGTCGAAGTGCTCTCGCACGTTGACTCTTGCGAGCAGCCGATTCACGAAGGACTGCGATGTCTTCCACTGGGGTGGAAGGGCGTTGCGACATTCTGGAATTTTTTTTTTAAATTTCCATCGTGAAAATGCAATTGAAAAAAAAGAAAAGATGAGAAAAGTGTGATACCGCACCGACTCCGCCCACTTTTCAGTCAGCCAATGAGAGCGGGTCAACTTGCACTTTGCCCCGCTCCTATTGGTCAATTTTCCCGCCATTTTAGAAACGCGCACAGTTCGCGGTGATAACTCCGCCCATCTTTTCCCATCTGGATTGGTGACGAAATTGGAGAAGATTTGTCAAAAACAGGGAGACTTTTAGAAAATTTGGAAGAGTCTAAAGAGATCAACTAGATTTTCATTGAAATATTGAGAGAAACCCATACCCCGCTGTACTTTACGATATAGCGATAGCCGGGAACTGCTGACCCAGATGGATGGTTGTACAAGAAAGGTCAATTAAAAGAATCTCAACTTTATCAATTGTTCTCTACGGAAATACAAAATGAACATAAGGTAGATCACGCGAGGACAACACGAATCGAGGTTTTTATATCGGAGGTCACGAGGGACTGAACCACACCTCTGGGGTCGTTACGGAAAAGAGGACAAAATATGTAAAACCGGGGCACTTGTCTAGCTTCAAGTGCATATTGGATGTCATACAGAAGGTGCTTGAACAAGTTCACGTGGGACTCAGATGGGATAGATATAAAAATCATGTCCACGTCAGAAGATACGACGTGCCTCAGGAGCGAATATGTGGTCACCATGAAGTCAGTCGGCTTGACGTCGCCAGGCATGAATGAAGCAAGATGGGCGGGATGCTCGGGGATAGAAGTCTGAGTGACGTGTGTCACGTTGGCTCCAATCGCTCGATAACCCTGCACGTTAGTATGTTATCAAAGGTCAAGGAGAGACCTAACTAACCTTCTCGATCTCATCCCATGCTCTGAATGAGCCAAGAGGGCCACTCGCCATAGGCTTGAGTAGAGCAGATTTCATGGTGGCATCGCCTTGGGTGCCTACCCGTTTACGAGTTCCGTTCTGCACCTGCGCTCTTCCAACGCCAATCGAAATGAGGGGAGACTATAAATAGTCAAACAATGAGGAAGGAGGGAGGGGGCACTAACCAAGAGGTCTATATCTGAGCCTTCCTTATGCAATATGACTGTAAAACTTGACACGATGGACTCAGAGACGATGTGATCGACCTTCTCAAACTCGCGCATCTCTTTGATCCGTGAGCTCACGAGGGACCGGCGGAAACCCCACGCAGTGGTTCGTGGTGCCTGCCTGCGCCACGAATCGAATATTCCGATCATCCTAGAAATTTAAAAGGCGAGGCGAGCTAGAGAAGAGAGATAGGGGAACACGTGGAGGATTGACCACTGCCAAATCAGCTAAAAGAGGAAATATTTTTTTTGCGCAACTTTATTTCCATCAACAACAAAATTTAGAGAGAGATAAGAAAGGAACTGAGAGGAGCGAACACGAAGACTGAACAAAAGAAAGTGTATGAAACGAGACACGAGGACAAAAGCTCTTAATTGGAAGGGCCAGGAGGGGTGAAGAAAACCTTATTTTTCTTCGGTCTTTTGCCGCGCCCATAGATAAGGGGGTCAAGCTCGTGGTCTTCATCGTCACTCTCACGAGGGTCTTCATCTTCTTCCTCATTCTCTTCCTCTTCATGTTCCTCGTCTCCATAGATTGCCATGCATGGTGTCTCGCGTCCAACGACTCGGCGTTTCTTCAACTGGGCACGGGTACGGATGACGAAAGGCTGAGCCATGAGCATGGCATCATCCATGCGGTCTTCGTCGTCGTCAGATCCGGCAGGAGTCGAACGCGTCTTTAAAATGATAACATGATTGAAACTAAAGAAACAAAAGAATATAATTGTTCTTATCTAAACATGTTGTCATTAACTACTAACCATTTCACGATCAATGAGATCATCACGCTGTGCTACCGCGCGACTAGCAGTCGTAGATGCAGCTGCTGCACGACGCCTCTTGCGAGCAGGAGCAGCAGAAGATGACTGTGAAATGAATAAGATATTATAATCTAAAGAAAAGGCGAAGAAGGCATCAAAGGAATTACCGTATTGCCTGCCTCCTGCTCATCAACATCCAATCCCAGATCCTTTTTCACTTCTTCGAGGACTGGCTTGAGACGCTTCAGCAAGCGAGGGCCAGCATTATCTCTGATAACATTGTAGACAGTCTTCATGAGGTCTTCTCCATCTGTGCCACCGCTCTTCAATATCCCGAAGAACTCGCGAGTCAATTGGTGCTGAGCACCACAGATCACGGAGGACACCTCCACTTGTAGAGGGTGAAACTTGAATTTCCTGTTACGAAGCCTCAGCTGCTGATGAATAGCCATCTCCTGCTGCTCTCTAAGCTCCACGGCGACTGATCTTGTGCGCATCTTTGCTCCAATCTCCAAGCACAGATCGAAGAGAGAAATGGCTGAATGATGTGTGAAATTAGCCGAAATTATGCAGTAAATAGTTAATAAAGATAATTTAATGGCTAAGTAATGTCTGCTGAGTCTAAGTACTAAGAACTACGGCAAAGTACTAAGAACTACGGCAAAGAAATAAACACACCTGCGAGAGGAGAAGGATTGCATAGAGATGTCAAGTCGGCTGTTCGCTGGGGCGTTGTCATCCCACAATGAGCAAGCATTTTCTCCATGCGCTCATTGCGGCTTTTGAAGTCCTCAACATCCCGCTCGCGAGGCATCACGCCTTTGGCGAATTCAGCACGAAGTCTACGACCATTGGCGCCCTGAAATACGGTGATATTGATACACCTCATACACAATGTAACTCTGTCAACCAATAAATATATGCCATGACAAAGTGGGAAACGAACCTCATAAAAGAGAGGCACCCCCTCAAGTCGTCTCTCTATATCGCTCAGAGGCAAGAGAGCTCTCACGGAGGACGACAGATGAGTCACACGATGGCTAAGAGGTTCAGCAAATCTCAAGAAGGACTTGTTGCTGAATTTCACATCTGAAAAGAAGACAGTCTAATCAACGTTTCTCATTGCATGTTCAACAGTGATAATAAATGTACCTCCATTCTTGTCCTTGAACAGAAGGAAATGATGCTGCTCGGTGAGCCACTTGTAATCAGGAGAACCATCCACGAATTCTACTGCCTTCGAGAATTCGTAAAGGTTGAAATCAAGATGGGCATGTGTGGAGTTCATCGAATTGGCGCATCGCACGAGGTCTGCAAATATAAATCGTATAATTTAACTTTTAATAAAAATATAAAATTATAAGTTTAACCTGAGGGAGTCCCGATGTCCATCGTCTTCATGGCGTCGCACAGGTTCCCGAAGTGGGCGTCCACGCTGTTGTGGGTGTGGCCCACTGTGCTAAACATGAGGTGAATCTCCTGGAGTTCGGGGATCAATTCCAGAATGGCACCGAAGCCTCTAATGGAGTGCTTGCTCTTGTTTGTAGAGGCGTTGTCAAGAATCAACGCAATCACGGGTGGCACGACGGATACATGGGGAGAGTTGAGAATATGGAGGACTGTGGAGATGAGATGGTCCGAAGCAGGCACTCCACCCTCTCCGTAGGGGGTGATGAAGTCATGATTCTCGAGGGTGAAGGAAGAGGCGGCTGCAGCGTCGTTCTGTGCCGAAATCTTCTTTCCAATAGCAATCGCCTTCCGCACGTCATGCGAAATAGGGCCACTCTTTCCACCTTCAGCCAGCTCTTTCAACTGCTCACGACGCCTATTCTCCTCTGCGATCTTCCTCCTGTCCATCTTGCGACTATTCACGGCGATAGGAACAGATCGCTGAACACACGTCACGAAGCACTCCTCTCTCTTGGTAGTCGGGTCCTCCTTGCTCTTATCCATGGGTTTCGGCAGTTTGGTCTTGTCTTTGGACAAGCCGTCTACTGCAATGACGAGGGCAGAATCGGGACACATGGCGGCTGTCTCGAGCGCCGCGAAGCAGACGAGACGCTCGGCGGTGGTGTGCTGGTTATGGAAGCGACGCAAATCCATGATCCGCTCGGCTGCTGAGAGCAGGCCCATCCTACGACGCCTCGCAGGATCACGAAGATCAACTGCCATGGTGGCTCTCCGGAAGGCTAATAAATCACTCTCCATGTCGTCTCTAGCCTCCACACTGTCTCCAATCTGCATGCGATCCTCGTCCTCCTCCTCAACTTCGTCGTCACCGGCGTCGAACACGGGGTCTGCTGCCAGATCATCGTCATTCAATTCACCGGCAAGGTAGGCATCCAATGAGTCCTTGTCGAGATCAGCAAGCTCGCCGACCATCACGTCTCGCGGAGTGATGGTAAATTCCTCGAGGGCTGGCTTGAGAGAGCATTCGCTCCTCTCATTGAGTAGAGAGCAAAAACGAGAGACTTCAGTATCCTCGTCCGGGACACACTCCTCGCCCTTCACCATTTTCACGGGTTTATTCAAGCGGACGGCAGCTGCCGCGCGGGCGTCTGAGTAGAGACTCTCGCGTGCTACAAGGAGGACGGCTTTCCGCTGAGACTTGATGTATCTCCGATGGGCATCGGCGGTATGGGAGCCACGGCGTGGTGCACCCGATGCGCGAGAAGGACGTTTCTCGGCGGCTATGTGCATAAGCTTACGCAGCTGCTTCCATTGCAACATGAGGGCCTTGCAGGTATCGCAGCGCATGAAGGCGTCCGCCTGAGGATCAACAAATTAATTATTATTATTTTTAAAATAATTAAGAAAGAAATTCATATTAATATATGAATTATTACAACAACAAAAAAGAAAGATACTTGGGACACATAAATAGACTCACGCCTCTCCTCTTCACCCTGAAGCCTACGTACTCCCGAATCGTCTCCGGGTTGAGCATGCCGCCTACTGCGTTATTCCTCATGAATTGCCTGAAAGATATAGAATTGGGAATATTATTGAGAAAATTAAGATTGTCTAGGCCAAAAAAGTACTTCTTGCTATCCATTCGATCAAGCATCAAGACGCCTCCCTCAAGAGGACTGAACTGTCCGTGCACGGAGCCATACACCGACATGCGTGCAATCGCACGCATAGTGGGTTCCACGAGATATCCATTACAACCAGTCCTGTTGTGCAGGGCTACGTGGGCTGTCGCAATGTCGGACACGAGGGAATTGAACATAGAAGTGTAGTCTATTAATTAATTAATTTTCGATTGAGTAATTATTAATTAATAGACTATTTATTCTCGAGATAAGTAGTCTATTAATTCAGTTATGAATGAAAATCTCACATGATATTGGTCATGCCGATAACATCAATGAACTTTTCTCTGCACACGAACTTCCCTCCGATCTTCGTGCACACGGAGACAAATTTACCATCCTCCTGTGCCACGTAGCCTGACAGGTCCAGTCTAAAAAAGGAGAACGTAATGAAAGATATACTACAAGAATTAAGGAAACAAAAAATATGGCAAAACACAAATTTTTAAAAAACGCACCGTGCTGTCATGAAGCTGCGAATCGATTGCTTGATGCCTGCTGAACTAACAGGGCCATTGATAGCTCTCACGATGTGCCCACGAATGAGAATAATGTCGGCTCTATAAAATTTCAATAAAAAATTACAAATTTAAGGAAGTAGTCGACAACAGAGTACTCACGCTGACAGCTGAAGGTGGCAGCAACGCTCGCAGCCTCCTGTGCAGCTTTTAGATATAATCTCAGCATATTCTTTCACGACGGCTCCCTTGCCTGGTTTCAAACCAAGGCGAAAAACCTCGGCATCCAGCCGCAGTGACGCGATGGACTGGTTCCTATAATGGCAACGGATAAGATATCAACTTGTTTCATGTGATCACGGAGGGAGGGGGGACTTACATTTCGTGATGACTGGAGTGGTGCTGGTGAAAGACGACACGGTGGTCTTAGGATGAAGGTGCAAAGTGTATGTGCTATCTGGAAATTATAAATATATTAATAAGGAAGCTACAAAACGAGAAAGACAGCTGCAAACGAAAGTCAGAAAAAAGAAAAGTCAGAAAAGTTCAATTTTTTTCTAACTTTAGCACTTGTGCTTGCATGGACTAAACATACAAGTGGAACAGATAAATCGCATTGTCGTTTGGAACGCTTTCCATTGTTTACTTTCTTTTCCCACTGTTTTCGTTCGTTATTTTTCGCAATTTGTCATGTTTATATAGTGTACTTACAGCTGATCAAACTACAGGAGATGTCAGTTAATGGACAGAAGCACCCCGCGAAAAAGACCGCCATGAACAATTGGCAGTTCAAGGTATTCAACCGTTCAGGACTGTTGTTTGTTTATTCTGTGTTATTTTGAAGTGAACACTTTCATTATTATTTGTATAATATCAACTACATTTTCAGCCTCCACTACTTTCCCAGAAGGAGACCCCCGTGATGCCCAAAAAGAGCGAGGAGACACCGACAGTGGAAACTCCACAAATACCGAGCGAAGACGTTAGTCATTGTGTCTAATTAATTATTATTAGTTATCGATTTATGTATACAAAATGATATTATATCCTGCTCTGCACACATTACGGTTGCGGGCAAGAGATGGGTATCGGTATTACGGCGTCTTTCTTCCCTTCCTCCCTCTCATCTTGCGGATCCGCGAAGGGAGCGAGAGGAGAAGGAGAATAGGCAGCGGATCCGCTGATTTTTGCGGATTGGCCAATCGAGAATGAGGGGAGAGAGAGAGAGGGAAGGAAAAGGAAGAGGGAGGGAGATGCAAATCCGCTTCCTCTCTATAACGGATCCGCTGTCCATTTTCTTTCCCTCTCTCTTCTCTCACGGATTCTCGAAATGAGAGGGAGGGAGGGAATAAATACGCCGTAATACCGATACCGAACTCGCATCCCTAGAACACACCCCCCGTTTTGTAGACCATAAACGACTCCGGAGGCGGAAACGGGACGTTGGAATTCCCTGACTCACCCGCAACTTCAGAGGCTCGTTATTATAATATCATTACTACCGCAAGAGTCATAGTTATTTTAAGCGACATTTATTTTAGGAAGCCTCCATGATTCTACCGGCGTCGAAAAACGAATTCGATAGTCATGTTGAAGTTACCTCGACTCCCATCCACTCGCCAGTGTATTCATCTACAGACCAACATGAAATAGTGAAGCAGGCTGGAAGGGCGGCTGCCGTGGGAAAAGATGATATCGTGATAGAGTCAGACGACGATGACTTATCATCGAAGGTGAACCTTTGCTCTTAATCTTCGCACTAGTTATGCACTTGTAAAAGTATGAAATATTAACATATAATTAAAATAAATATATCGTGTACCCAGGACAGCGAGGACGTGGATGAAATGAGAGTGGGAAGGGAGAGAATATCATGTTTTCAGGAAGAAGAAGAGAAGGTGGACGACGAGGAAATGCGTGACGACGAAGAGGAGGAAGAGATGGAATCAGACCATCATGCAAAGCCTCCGTCAGAAACGGAGGGCTGCGACGGGCAGAAAGAGAATGTAGAGGTTCGTTGTCAGAAATTTTGTGGATGAAAATTAGAGATAAAGTGAAAACCTGAAAGTCTGTTTACTATTAAAAGAGTTCAGAAAGACGTTTCGGTAGCCGGCGAGAAGCAGCCAGAGGATGTTGGAAATATGGATGAGAAAGAGGAAGAGGAGATTGGAGATGAGGGGAATGGGAAGGCTTCAGACATCGTGTCCACTGCACTTTCTCAACAGCCCGTCGTTATCGACGACTCCGAACAGACGGTGAACGCAGAGGTTAATATATTTTAGTAACTAATTCATTTTTGTTTTGTTTTTTAAAAACAAAACAATAGAATATCCATTTGCAGAATGATTTTCCGGAGGAAAGTGAAGAAGATAGAAGAATTAGAGAGATGGTAGAACAGCTTGAAGCAGAAAAAAACGAAGATCTGGTTGAAGGCTTCGAGAAGGGATTAACGGTGAACGTTGCCAGCAAGGTGGGTTCATCTTCGCGTTTCGTACCGATAAGGAAATAGTAATAAAAATGGACCAAAAATTAAACTTCAGAGCATCATGGAAACGCCGACCTCGAGGAGGCGCCATAGCGACGAAGAGGGAGAGAGTGCGAAGGGAATCATGGAGGGAATCGAACCGAGTGACTCCGAGAAGGGAAAGAGAAATGGAAAAAAAAGAAAGAAGGAAAAGGATAAGGTAAATTTTAGGAGTATTTCGTAGCCATACAATTTGCTATTGAAGATAATTTTGCAGAAAGATGTCGTGGTCGACATGGTCCAGAGAGAGAGGCAGATCAATGAGCTTATCATGACTCCACGATCCGCAGCAAGCACAGACAACGTGGATACGAGTGCACTCCGGCCTGTCGTCAAAAGACCTCCTCGTCGACGCATCACTGATGAAGACGAAGCTGAATTGGAGAAGAAGAAGATGAACGAACTGGACGAAGTCATCAAGGCCAACGTGAAGACAGCAGGATTTGGCATTCAACGGAACTCGGAGTTGGTAGTAGCCCACATGAGAGGAGCAAAAAAATCGATTCTGGACAAGGAGAAGGAGAGACTAAAGTGTGAGAGAGCCTCCGAGATAATCGAACAGGCGCAGAAAGCCCTCCTTGAAAAGGAGCAAGTCGAGAAGACAACACCGGGATTGAAATTGGTTAGTTCTTTTATACATAGAGGAAGAGGGAATAACGACTACTTTACAGTCAACAAGAGGCGCTGCTGACAAGAAACTCGCAGAGGAGTATCGAGACGCCGTGCAGGACTACTTGAACAAAGTAGACAACAACCTGCAATTCGTAAGAACGCTACTTTTTCATAATAATGATAAGCTGAGGCTTGAAAATGACATCGATTGTTTCAGATCAAAATCGCAGATTGCGACCCTGCCGAAACCAGCAGAGAGCCGAAAAAAGTTGCTATCATCAATATCCAGATAGCCCTCTTGCAACAACAGATCCCCATCCAGGATCTGATAATCACTGCAGCAAAGGTTGGATCGAGGTAACAAATGAACTGTATTAGTTGCGATCCAAATTGAAACCATTTCAGATATAAAGTAGTAGACGGAGTCCGCCGTGTCGAGGCGTTCAAGAGAATGGCAATCGTCATGAACCATCATTATCCAGAATATGAGATAGACAACGAGCCAACAGCTGCTCGTAGCTTATCCCAAGGCGCCGTGCGCACCGAGCATTCGGATATGTCTGCTGACAGCGGAACTTCCAGCCAGCCATGCCTCTCGATAAAGAAGGACAATCCCTTTACATACGTAAGTAGAGAGAGAAAAATAAGAGAGAGAGAGAGAGAGATAATTAAATTGCAATATGCTTGACGCACACCTACGTTTAATAGAGACGACGTTTACAGATTCTTGCGGAAGTCGTAGAGACAGCACCGGACGCGCTAGGCACCGAGTACTGCGCACTGCACAAGGCTAACCACATGAACGATAAGGGAGAGAAACTGCTGGCCATAGAGAAGGCAGTCAGACTGCGTATACTCGCAAAGAGGTTCAACCTCGACAAGCCCACCGAGACAGTCGACGAACACAGAAGACTCCTATTGAAGAATGGAATAACATGCAGCGTGACTGAGCACAGGATACTGAGATTCCTCTCGGAGAGCATTGAAATGAAGATTATGGAAATGTTGAAGGTTTGTGTCTTGATATTAACATTTTTTAACTCTACTTTTATAGTCCGTCGTGGCGAAGGAAAGGAAGAAGCTCTCCACCAAAGTCTTCTTGATGAAGTTCGTTGGCGCACGACGAGTGTGCACCATGACTGCGGATACGATCATTAGCCGTCTCAAGGACAGGCAAATCTGCCACGATGAAGCCATGACGGTAATAATGTTATCCAACTACTAGTATACTACAAAGGCACTGTGTGGAGAGAGTAGCAGTACAACCAATTACAGATAATCGCCGAGCATTCGAAGATGGTCAAGTATATCCTCATTGGGCGAGGCACACCCCCGCCCGAAGCAGGGATAGTCCAAGACCAACTTGAGCCAGGCAAACTCACCTACAATTGTCTCAGGTATACAACTAATAGAAATGTCAGTATGCTTACTTTCATTGCAGTTTCCATGCGCAGTCCAACAGGAGACTTTGCACAAAAGCACTCCATGATAAGAAGTACAACCCCGACTTGATTCTCATGGTATGCGCCTTTCTGCTGTCGTTACAACATCAACAACATTTGCGTGTTAAACGACGTGTTTAAGGAGATCGAAAGGATGAGAATTCCTGGATGCATAGGATTCGTAAAACCGACGATCGTGGAAAAGAAAAATAACAGTGGAAGAGGGATCGAGAAATGCATTATCAACTTCATCTTAGTAAAAGTAAGACGAAATTCAGATGTAAAAGATCACTAATTATAATCTTTATTACAGGACCTCGTGGCAAAGAAAGACGACTTCGCCGCAGCCATCGAGAACGACGTTGCGCTTTACTTCATCGTCGACGAGAACAACCGTTCCATTAATCCGAACGTCGTGACGAATGTTCATTCTCAAGCAGGAGTGCACTGTGTCAGCCTACTTGTGCGCATCCCCATAATCACCGGCGAAGGAGAATCAGCAAGTGGGTGCTTTTCGCTGAAATTGGCTTCAGTGCATCAGGCAGCAATAACGCATGCAATAATTGCAGAAGTGACCCGTCAAGATCGTGTCCACCATGCAGTTGTCATTGGAGGCGACAGAGGAAGACCGTGGAATCATAGTCAGATCGACAAACACCTCAAGACCTTCATGATAACAAACTCGTTGAACAATGAGGTCAGTTCAAACAACTAACACAATAAAAAGAAGAAAAGTAAACTTTCTTTTCTTTCAGCAACTCAGACGCCTCACTTACGACACGAAAATTCCCAAAGAAGAGACATCAGAAGAGAACAAATACAATTCAGTCTTCGTTCACTCAAACTCGCCAACCATGATAGGTAAGTATCTCTGCCGTGATCTCTTGTTGATAAAATGAGTGAAAAATGAATTTGCAGAAATAGTGGGAAATCTCGCTCTGAACCGTGTGTTCACCTCTCTCACGGGACCAGACCTCGTGGACTTCAAGGAGAAGCTCCAGTCAGCCCAACGAGAGTACACAAAGTACGGGAGAGTGATCGTCGAAGCCCCCAAGGAACTGGTGGACGTGGAATCGGAGAAGACGAAGAGAGCTGGAAGGAAGAGAGGAAGGGCAGACGACGATGACGACGATGAGGAAGAGGACGTAGAGTAGTAGGCTTCGTGGCAACACGAATATCTTTTCTTTCAATACAGTCTTGGAAGCGGTGATATCTTTAGAGATTTTTTTAGACCCCCCCCCCCCCCGCCCCTCCCCTTCATAATTACCTTTGTAATATGTTTAAATCTAAGTAACATGTAACTTTTTCACTTTGCTATAACATCTGAATAACTAATAACTCACAAATAACCAATTTAAGACACCCCCGTTATATTCTTAGAAACTCCTAAAAATTATTTTTTTTCCACTAATCTTACTCCAGTCAAAAGTAGGTACCTACTCCTGATCATCCACTCCAGAGTAGTATAGCTACTCTGGAACAAGTGCTCCAGAGTAGTATAGCTACTCCTGATCATCCACTCCAGAGTAGTATAGCTACTCTAGAGCGAGCGATCCAGAGTAGTATAGCTACCCTGGAACGAGTGCTCCAGAGTAGCATAGCTACCCTGGAGTGAGCGATCCAGAGTAGTATAGCTACCCTGGAGCGAGTGATCCAGAGTAGCTATACTACTCTGGAGTGTATGTTCCTGTGTCGGGCATACTCAAGACTGTTCAATCCAGAGTAGTAAAAACTTTTACTACTTTGGTTTGAGCAGTCTTGAGTAGTAACTTTTTTTACTACTCTCGTGTTGTCGTTCTATTGTAGGTGCTACAAATAAAGCTTTGTTCAAAGTAGGTACTACTTTATCATCAACATTCAACAGTAGTAAAAAATTCTACTACACAAGAACAGAGAATCCGGGGTAGGTAGGCTACACAAGAACACATGATCCAGGGTAGGTAGGCTACACGTGACTGCCTGCTCCAGGGTAGCCTGGCTACTCGTGACTGCATGCTCCAGTGTAGCCAGGCTACTCGTGACTGCATTACCGGGAGTAGTAGTTTTTTGGTGTCTGAAATAAAGTCGTAAAGTAGGGGTATGTTGCTCGAAATTGCACTTCCCATTATCCATGCGCCTTCGATTCTCGGTTTAAAAATACAACGAATCTCACTTTGAGCGCGTTGCTCTTGTCCCAGTCGTCCGATCTGAACACAAACGAGAAATCGCCCTCCATTGTCTCCAGGAAGAACTCCTGAGTAGCTTGGTCACCTAAATAAATTAAAATTGATTAATTAATTTAATTCGACGGAATAACCTTCTCGCAAATTCCTTATTGATTTTGTAGGAGATCAATGCGAGTGACAGTGGACAGAGAAACATCACAAGCTAGAAAAGCTAGAAAACGTGAAGGCAAACCTGGAATCCGCACAACCGTTGATTTGGTCGTTCCGTCGGCGAACGGAGGGTAGATCTCGGGGATTAGTGAGGTCTAGAAAAATTGCATTTTGCTATTTTGATAGAACTAAATGGCACCTGGATGACTGCAATTATCATTCATTTCAGTTCAAGCTGGGATCTAACTGACTGAACTGACCACATTGTGTCCTTCTTCACTGAGAATATCGGCGATATTTCCCAGGAAGACGGAGTGAGAATGGGCGAATTTAATGTTGTAGACGAGAATCTTCAGGGGTTTCTTTGCTGCCGTTGATGAGGAGATGAGAAGGAAGAACAGGGCGAGACGATAGATCATTGCTGTTGGAGGAGTAAGGACAGCTGCTTAGTCTAGCGAAGGAAAACTACTGATTTGGGAGTACCTAACTGAACTGACTAGTGACTAGCGAGTGAGTGGGTGGTGGGTACTCCCAACTTTCGCTTTCTAATAGATCAAGATGGGAGTGATTAGGCACATACATGGCACATCCCTTGATAGGAATCGTCCCATTGCACAGAGAATACCACTAGAAACTAGAGAACGGGTCACACTCTGGGCTTTTTCAACTGCATGATAAGCATCTTTTATCAGTGATCGGACGCTGCGAATCTGGAAAACATGAAGAATTGATCCTTTTCGCATGACAATATCACATTTCTTCAAAATGCATTGTGATAGTTGGTATGTGAACGATCATCACCAAAAACTCGAAGTGATCTGCCAACAGAGCACCGATTCCGACAACGATCTTTATTTTTTTTATTAATTAGAGAGTTTTGAAGATTCTGCGATGATGCGATGAAACACTTGTAACTTGTAACAGATTCTTGACCGTTTGCCCTTGAACTTTACCATCCATCGGATACTGTAGCCTACAGGAGCACATTTACTGGGACATGGTACGAGGAATACTTGCCTTTCGCTCCCTAGAAGATTAGAAGGAAAGAACAGTACAGCTTCCCTTTCTCAGCCACGGTAAGCTCTTCGCACTTTATATATAAATTAATAAAGGTAATTTAGGTTAATTGTACTAACTAATATAACGAATAGCCCTGCAAAGACCATTAAAGCAGTTCAGCTGTTTTGAAACAGAGTGAGTGATGTACGAAAACGGATTATCAAAGAGACAAGGAAGGGAATGGCGAGAGAGCATGGAGATCAGCGAGAGCAAACGGAAGCGGAAGAAGCCCGATTGAACTCTTGAACGCGCAAATGCAAAAATATATAAATAAAAAAAATATATATTTTAAAAGTCAGTCCTCGATCGCACGGAGGAAAGGCCACTTGAGAGTACGGTAAACAAATCTCTCGGGCACCTCGCCTCTATCGCGCTCTCCCCACATTCCTTTGTCTCACGCTTCGCTTCCGGGTCGCGTTTTCACGAGTTTTGGCGTTATTTTAGCCGCGTTGATTACTCATCCTTTGACGCGTGCTTTGCCGCCGATTTGCGCTGTTTTTAGCTCGATATTGATCGAGTTATCGCCTAGTTTTCTGCGTTTAGTTATATTCGAGTCGTCTCGCCTAGTTCTCAGCTTCCCCTAGCTCGATTAGGTAATTTAGACCATATTATCGCCTACTTTTCACATTTTGAGCTCAATTTGAGTCGTGTAATTGCCAATTTTTACCATTTCCAGCCATGAACGAGGAGGTGGGCTATCTGGGCGCGGTGACGTACCAGTGCCTGTACTCGGGCGCGCTGGACCGCGTGCGCCAGTCGATGCGCACGGACGAGAAGGCTCCGTCAGCAGTTCATGTTAGTTTTAATTAAATAAGTGTACAACGTTAAGTTTGAAGTAGTTAGCCTTGCTGTAATGGACTCCATTCTGGTCGCTTTTGAGCTTTAAATAAATAGTTTTGCTTCCACTTTAAAACGATGCTGTGAACGATTTTGCTACATCGTAGCTGCCGTTCGAGGTCTAAACAGTTATGTTTGGTCAAATGTATGGCTCTTTTTAATTAGAAGAAGTGGAAAACTCTTTGGCTTTTTTATTTATTTATTATTTATTTATTTAATTAAAGAAGCTGCGGACGGCGATGAAGCAGTCGGAAGCGGCCTCGCCCTCGTTCCTCTTCGATCTGACCAAGTTGCTGCTCGCGGACAGCGGACTCAGCGTGAATCTGCAGGTGGGTGTTTTAAGTAAGGATGAATTTCAAGAACTAAGCCGTAGTTAGTTATAATTAGTCTTTGAATGTCTTGCATCAACAATTAGGGTCCTTGCTGATAGTGCACTCAGTGTGAATCTGCAGGTGAGTGTTGTGTTTCAGTTGATTTACTTATTACAAAACTGTCCCAATCTTTAATGAGTCTCTTGGATTTCCGTTGTTCGTACAATAGGTTGACAGTCCATCGTTGTTGTGGTTATAACGGTTGTCTTTCACCCCGAATTGAGGTTTAAGTTTCGCTGAGTTTACTTACTCTATGCGGCTCTGTTGCATGCTTAATATTTAAAATATATTTCCAGGAATCCTTCCTGCGCATGCAGGCCAACGCCCCGACTGAGGATCTGTTCGTGCACGGACAGGAGAACGTCCCGCAGTTCATGGAGCTGAGTTCGAGGTCGGTAATTAGTTAATTTGGCTGATTAGTAGTTCGTTAATTAGTTAATTATTTGATAATATGGGGAGGGTTGTGTAGTGGGGGATTGGATAATTGGAATTAGTTAATTTTCCTTTTTATGATGAGAAACAGGTAATAAAAATGTAAGAGGAGATGTACTGATCCAGAAACGGCTCAAATATGCGTTGTAGTTTATTTGTTTTGTTGGAAGACACAGTTCAGAGAGGCGCTAATGTTTATAGTAGCGATGAAACCACGAGATTGAAGGGTGAATGAGATTTTTTAAAGGAAGCATGGTACGATTGGATAAATTTCTGAATTCAGCACTTGCAAATACAGATGCCTATGCCTAGTTTTGGCACTGGTTGAGGTTCTTCATGGAAATTCTCGAATTGAATCAAAGCAATGCGTTTGTAGGAAGTAGTCACATGAAAACGTTAGAGTGGCTGGGATTTTTATAATAATAATAATAATGATTATTATTATTATTCCAGAGCGATCGCGCTGCGCCGCGTGCTGTCGCGCGTGCCCGAGGAGATGAGCGACCGGAGGACGTTCCTCGAGACGATCAAGGTGCGTTTTACTCGTTTTCTGTTATTTAACCGCGACGCGTCCTCTAGACGTCGCGGTTAAAGCATGAGCATTAGACGCGCCGGGTTATTGTGAGCTAGGAGTTCTGACCGGAGGACCTTCCTCGAGACGATCAAGGTGCGTTTGCGTTCTTTCCTCTTAGAATACCGCGACGCGTAAGGGGGGGGGGGGGCTCGTTGCGGTCAGACGCGGCCCTTGTTCTATTTTGGGCCTCGGTTTTCAACATGAGAATTGTTTTAAAATTAATTAGTTACTCAATACTTATTAAGTAATTAATTAATTAAATCTCAGGAGATCGCCTCCTCGATCAAGAAGCTGCTCGACGCGACGAACGACGTGATCACGGTGGTGCCGGCGCACGCGCAGCAGGGTGAGCCATAACAATAACAACAACAATAACAAAGCATTGTTGTTGTTGTTGTTGTTGTTGTTGTTGAAGGTTTCGAGTAGTCTACAAACTAGGTAGTGATAGGCAATAGCGAGGTAATAGAACCCATGAATTTGAATTTCTCATCTGGTTCAAAGGCCGATCGGAATGCTGCTTGCGATTTCACGCTTGCACTTACTTTAAACCAGTAAAAGCCCGAGAATCCCGATCAGAAATGCGCAGCAACTTATCTGTTTCACATCTAGGCCATAGTCGTACTCTTGTTATTGACTTCAATCACTGACCGTTTGCCGCTAGTAAAATCAATTGTGTTTGAGTGCCATCTGTAGATAATCTTGCTGGTTATGATTCGTCTAATCACTAATTAAGTAGTCCTGATTTAGTTAATTAATTAATTAATCAATCACTCCCAATTGCAGCAGTGGAGAAGCGCAAGCGCGAGTTCGTGCACTACTCGAAGCGCTTCTCGACGACGCTCAAGGACTACTTCAGGGACCAGAACGCGCATCAGGTGAGGTGGTGTGGTGCGCCGAATATAAAACGTCGCCTGTCAAAAATGAACAAGAAAAATATTTGAAAGTGTGTGTCGCGATATTTGTTTGAGTTAGCGCGCATTGGCTAATTCAAAGACCAGAACGCGCATCAGGTGAGGAGTGAAGTGTGTTGTGTGTGCGCCAAATTCTAAAGGTCGCTTGTCGAAAATTCGACAGTACGTTTGCGATAGTTAATTTACGATTCCTCATTGGTGCTGAAATTGTGAGGCGTTGCAAGAGTAGGAGAAAGAAACTAGTGAGAATTCTGACGCAAGGCCAATTGAATTTGGAGTGATTTTGGCGGAACAGTGATTCACCCTCGCTTCCTCTGAGAATAGACTAATCCTATAGCTTCAGCCTTTTTCATCTGCGTAATGAAGCTTATTTTCTTAAAGAATTCCATGTGGCCCCTTGGCTAACAATATAGAAAGAGTTTCACCAAGTTTTGAAACTAGACATTTGTCCTTATTCAGTACAGTTTCATTCATCATATATCCTCAACGCGTTTCCTTTTGCTCAATGCTTCTTACATCATGTATCTTACATTTACACTATTCTTGCTCTGACTCTGACTCCCTTCGAGTCTCAGTATTTGAGTTTCAACAGCAGTTGAACTGTACAATCATTAAATTGATCTTAATTTCAAGCAATTGTTCTCTTGCAAACCTAACTAATCGCTCCTCTTGCCAGGTCTCCGTCTCGGCGAATCAGCTCATCTTCCAGACGTCGCTCATCGTGAAGACGCTCAACGACAAGCTCAGGAGAGCGAACTAAGGCCTAGGTTTAGGCTTAAGCACACGTTTAAGCTTATACTGCTGGCGCCCAGCCAAGCGATTAGTGCAATAGCTTCTTCCACAGAGATTTCCCATATCCTCTTCATTTACCCCCGTTAGGCTTTAGCTGAATATTTCCAGTGTCTTTATTATCGCCCGCTTATGTATGTTTTGCGCTAATTTATTGCTTGCGGGCCCAGCTCGATTCGCAAATTGGCCTCACAAATCTCATATTCCATTTCAATATCTCTCCGAGTTACCGTAACTCTTTCTATCACTTCTCTTCCCACCATGATATCCATCTCATCATTATTTATTGATCTGTGATTACACCGTAACTCGATAACGTGCAACAATCAAGAACCGTATCCTACCGTATCTTCCGTCCCGCTCTAATGTACATACCATATCGATTGCAATTCCCCACCTTCGGTGAATCGATTCTCTGTCCCTGCATTTACTTCAAGTAAACTACCCTCATTTAGGTTATCGTATCCCTTTACCGTATACCCGAGACCAAAAATGCCTTGAGTTTATCTTACTAGACTGAGATACCCCTCAACATCCTTCTTTCGTGCTCTACCGTATAGAATATCGATTTGATCAAAATCCGCTCAAGATTACTGTACCCGTGCAAGTGTGCTCATTACCGTACCGTCGAGATTATTATCGATTATCTGTACAACGCGTGTGTGCCTTACGATAATTTCGGTCCTATGTTTACCCCATGAATGTAGATAATAAAAAGTTTTTTTTCGTGGATGATTTGTATTGAACGCTCAGAGGATTGTCCTTGATCGATACTTGAAAATACTGTAGCTCGAATTTCGAAATATCGATCGATAATCAGGATAAAACATGGAAGACGAGGATCTCTTCAACGATTCGGACGAGGAGCCGACCACGTCGGCGGGCAAGAAGCCTGCTGCAGGTACGGTAATTGGGTATTATCGATTAGAATCATTCACTCACGCAACGGTTACGGTATTCTGAAATTATCGATTACGCATAGGTTGCCGAGATTGTATTGAATCTATCAGGCAGCACTTCTCATATGCGTGGCGTGAAACGTAATGTTGCCTTTACGAAAATTATTTTGCTATTTTAAGCACTTGCACGTTTGCTAGCATTGCAATCAAGCTCAAATATTATTTGCCAAGTTGTTCTGATGCATGTGCTACCGTATCCCTATCCATATAAGCTGCCGCCAGAATTCATTAGCTATCGATTAATGGCAAGTCTACCGAAATCCTGGGCATATCTGCTTCAATGTATCAGCTGTGGACAAACCTTCCCTGGAACTATACTGATTATTTGCCAAGCTACAGTAGCCCTTGATACCGTAAGCTACCGTAACGCGCCTATTCAGCGGCTGCCGATAAGCCGGTCGTCGGCGAGGGCAAGGGCATCTTCCGCAAGGAGCTCGCAAAGATGATGTACGGCTTCGGAGACGATAAGGTACGGTGGGGGTATTGATCGATCGACTTACAGAGTGGCAAATGGATTATGATATCGAGGATTTGAAAGTGGATCAATTGTGAAATGCCAGCAGCGGCGCAATTGTGCCTTGAGTGAAACCAAGAGCTGCAGTTGTGCCGACAGTTGATCTGCTTTGAAGCCCTGTATTATTTATAACAGAAACCGGATGAGAATTATTGTGGAGAATCACCAGACGTTTAGTTGTAGCTCGAGTGAAACCTAGAACAACTTTCATTAGTCATCCCAGAGAGAAGTTGATCGTATGATTATTTGTCTTCGTGATTAATTAATTAAAGGAACCCTACGACAAGACGCTGGAGATGCTGGAGTCGATCGTGCTCGACTACATCAAGGTAAGGTCACGTTGCATTGTGTTTACTTGGCAAAGGTGATAAAATCGAATCGCATGGTACGCTTACGCGGTTGTACTGCGCGTGAAACTTAGAGCGAGCGAGAGATGAGATGAGAGGAGCGAGAGATCGTGTCGATCGTGCTCGATTATATCAAGCTTGTTTAATTATTTATATTAATTATGTTTAATTACTTTTCAAAAATTGTTTAGGGTAAGCGGCGCGAAAATTGTTGCTAAAATAGTTTTCTAAGTTCGATTTTCGTGCTAGATTATATCAAGGTTTGCAAATGTTAGATTGTTTTTTTCGCGTGTAGAGCGATCAAATCGGATCGCCTGCTACATTTGTGAGATTGAACCGCGCGTGAAACTTAGTGCGAGTAACGTGAATATTGCGAGAAAATATTACAAAAATCGAGAGATGCTGGAGTCGATCGTTCTCGACTACATCAAGGTTTGCTCACATTAGTTTTTTTTTCTCGAAAGGAAGGCCAGAAAATCGAATCGGCTGCTACACTTGCGAGGTAGTACTGCGCGTGAAACTTAGAACGAGTAAGGCGAATATTGACCTAAAAGCGAGTAAAAAAGTATGTTATGTATTTCCCATGGTCGAAGTACATTGGCGGCTGGCTATGTTGTATGGCTGGTGATTCCGAGAATCGTGTTTAGGCAGGTGTGTTGATACCAGAATAGTGATGAAATTTTGTTTTGCGTACTATCGATGCAATACGAGTGAATGTGTATTTGAAGCCTCAACGTAGACGTACATCTCATGAAACGCAAACTTTCCGCATATAAATTATACTCTAACTACTGTATCTCTTCTTTCCTCTAAAAATTTTTTTCTGATTATCGGTCGACATACCGTAACCTACCGTAATCACAGGAGATGTGCGAGCGCGCGAAGGCCGTTGGCAAGCCGGACAAGATCACGCTCGAGGACATACACTACCTGATACGGAGAGACGTGAAGAAGTTCGCGAGGGTCAAGGTAAGGTAATTGAGGGGTACGGCAGTTTCATGGGGTTACGGTATCGGGGGTGCTCTAGATCGATGATATTAGCGTTGAATTTTCCTGGTTCGTACTGCTGGGTGGATCCGTGCTGCGCGAAGTATGGAATAATGATGGGGCGTAGTGTGGTTAGTTCGGACTTGTCGCTTTGTAAAAAAAACATTTTTAGACAATCAAAGCAGATCAAAGTAAAGGTGTTAGGCGTTCCACGCAAGGGCGGGCTCTGCCACCCCCATGCCAATTCAGCGTTCAGTCTGTCCTGAGTAATCAGCGACCTATGCGTAAGGCTATACCGCCCGTGTTGTGTGCACGTGGTGGCTGATTTCTTTACTGTGGTTATTCAACCACTACCAACATTTCTTAACCGCCTTGGTTTGGGTGGATCTGAGGTCGCGGGGAGTCGAACTCGTGACTTTCGGATGTCATTCCTGGCACACAACCACCCAACCACACCAAGTTGTTGAAAATAGGTTGTTTCTAGCTGCGTGAGCAATTGACAAGCATTTGACAATGCTGCAAGTAATGCATGGCCATCGTTCTAGCTACAAAGAAATGAATATAGTCGAAAAGAAACGAGAGTGTCTTTTTTCCACATGAATTTTCTGCGATGGGGAATTCTATGTTGCACAGCATGTTCAATAGTTGTCCAGCGCTCAGTCTATAGTTCTCTCTCGGTGATCAGTCCAAAAAATATATTGGAAGTCAATTGCCCTGCCAATGAAACAGTAGGCTATGATTTGTTTCCGTGCATCCTAACTGATGCGAATCATCTTGAGGTTTGCGCCCTCTGATCACTTTCTCCCTGGCAGTTCGATATTGTCTCACAGAGCTGGTGTTTCCCTGCCGCGCGTATGAATGACTTTGGCTGAGGGGTGATATAATTGATAGTCGGTTGTTCGAATGGAGCTTTAAAGTTACCCAATCACCGCGAATTTGACTTCTTATTTTATTTCGGAATGTGAAAGAGCGTTTTCGATTTAGTATGACTAGGCAATTTAAAAAATCAGAAAATCGATAATAGGCCTGAGAAACGCAAACGAAGCGTCAGGCCCAACGCCCTGACGCAAGAAAAGGCGCGCGATTCAAACACGATTACTGTAAAAAGAATTGAGAGACAATGCGAAACGAAGAGACGGAAGCCGGAAACCGGCATTAGGCAGATAAAACATACGTGGGCGCCGTCTTTCGGCACTAGTCTGCATTTTGGAGGGACACTTGAGACACTAGGCCGCAGTTTAGTTTTTGCAAAAAAAAAAATTGAAAAAATAACGATTTTCAGGTACGACGGTAGTCAATACTTCTCGACTATCTCACGAGTTTCAAATTCGGAAGATATTCACTCTTCCTTTGACATAGATTCTCTCCTCCCTGATTCCTTATCAATTATTATCAGGTGCTTATCGTCGATCAGTGAGGCCGATTTGATTGACTGCTGATCAGAGCAAGTGGATAAAGATCAGCATGCAACCAACATGATTCAAGTCGGAGTAAGACGTGTATTGATTGTTCTCTTCCTCTCGTCGCACGCACTTTCCTGTCTGAAGCCATATCAAGATTACCCCATTGATGTGTTGTCGTTTGTGATCTGCTGTGTATTTCGTTGTGCTGCACATTGGATGTTGAAGAATTTTGATTCTAAGCGAGAGATGTCACCGTATTTTGAAAACAGAGGG
>LS512661.1:36287-68427 GCA_900490845.1 Pristionchus japonicus | reverse complement strand
CCCTCTGTTTTCAAAATACGGTGACATCTCTCGCTTAGAATCAAAATTCTTCAACATCCAATGTGCAGCACAACGAAATACACAGCAGATCACAAACGACAACACATCAATGGGGTAATCTTGATATGGCTTCAGACAGGAAAGTGCGTGCGACGAGAGGAAGAGAACAATCAATACACGTCTTACTCCGACTTGAATCCTGTTGGTTGCATGCTGATCTTTATCCACTTGCTCTGATCAGCAGTCAATCAAATCGGCCTCACTGATCGACGATAAGCACCTGATAATAATTGATAAGGAATCAGGGAGGAGAGAATCTTTGTCAAAGCGAGAGTCCAAATATGACACTCGTGAGGCAGTCGAGTAGTGGTATCGTACCTGAACAAAAAAAAGTTTATTACTTTATCACTAGCTTGATTTCAACGTATGCCGTTTTGATTTCATCCGGCTAAACTGATATATAGTGCGAGCGAATGCGAGCAGGGAAAAAAAAACAACTTCATGTCTCGAAATACGAATTTTAAATGAATCGGACACTAGGCTGCAATTTCGTCTGGCACTAGCCTGCAAATTTTTTTTCAAAAAATGCCTGCCCATGTATGAGATAAAACCTGCTGCGTCAGTTCTATCGTGGTAAGAGTCTGTGCGAAGCGGGGATTTGAATATTTTTCGCGGTGGTGGGGTAACTTTAACAATATACTTTTAAAATGTTATATTATTTCAGATGAAATAATCTCAATTGGTTACCGTTTCATATCATTACCGTATCCTCCATGTGAAAGTAATCAATAATCCGCTCAGGACCTGCTGTCGATGTCGGAGGAGCTGAAGAAGGCGCGCAAGCAGTTCGAGGACGCGAGCACCGAGAAGTTGGAGAAGCTGTGATTATCGACTACCGTATCCCTTCTTTATCGATTACCGTATGCTGCTCCGATCGTATACTGATTATGTTGTTTCAATTACGCCCAAGACCCCTAGCGTCCCATTCCTTTTCTCTCTCGTGAATATGAGTTGTATTTAGCTTCATTTTCTCCCGTCTTAGTCTCACTTTCCCTTATCTTAGCTTCACTTTCCCATCCACCCTCTCCCGGAATTCCCATCGTATTTATTTATCCCTCTAGCCCGTATTCCCATGACCTTCCGAGCCTATAATAACGATAAAGTTGGCATCATGAGAACCGGACGGTCTTGCGGTATTCACAGAAGTAGTGGTGATGGGAAGTAGAATGGACTCAAAGAATGTTAGTGACTGGATACAAATTGAAGTGGTAAAGAATGGATTGTGAGGAGGATGATGCATGATTGAGATGTGTAACATGAGCTGTAGGAAAAGCAAAACTGAAATCCCACGGCCGGGATCGAACCGACAATCTTCTGATTAGAAGTCAGACGCCTTATCCATTAGGCCACGCGGGCTGATGCTTTTGCTCTAGTGCATGGAACACTTATTGCGCATGACGCACCTTGTGATGCTCGAGAGCGGCAAAAAGTGCCAGCCCGATGCGGGGCTCGAACCCGCGACAGCCAGATTAAGAGTCTGGTGCTCTACCGACTGAGCTAACCGGGCACACGTTCCCGAGCTGTCAATAATTGCATGTCAATCAGTCGCATCTTCCTCGTCCCTTCATTCATGCACCCGCTTTTTCGAGCTTTTGACATTGTTCGATGCTGTTGTGGCGTTTCGCATGATCATATGGGTGAGTACTGCCGTCCGCCGTTTCCTGATTGTTGTTGAGTTCCTTGACTGTTTGATTCGATCTAATCTAGCCAATTGCGTTATTATCGCATAAATGCATAGAAAATGCACTAGTCTAACTGAATTCTAACACCCGTGCATTGCAAATGAGGTTTCTCCTACTCAACAGCAATGAGTTCCTGATTGTTTCTGCGTTCTTTGGCTTATGGTTTGAACTTATCGTCGCATTCATGATTTATCGCATTTCCACAACACCACATTGCTGCACTTTCATTGAATCAACACACCGATCTATCGCTCTAAAATTTTATAGACCTGTGGGTGGATTTCAGATCAACTACATTACAACAGGAACAATTCAAGTTTGAAGTTTACCAAAGCACTATTGTATTCAAATCCCTCGATGTTGTGAGTCTGCACGTACATTTTGTTTTCGAATCGAAATATTTCCGTCCCCGTGAACACAAATTCGCGTGATCTCCGACCTCAACACCATTTGATCCTATTTTTCAAGCGTTTCTCTAACTCTCTCAATTCGCCCTGCTCTCTCACCCTGTCTGACTGGGGAGTGATTCTGGAAGAGCCATCCGATCCCCTTCTTCTCGCTCTCTAAAATGACGTCCCGGACCCTGTAATAACCACCGAGAATGCAGTCGTCGAAATCGTCGAAAAGCGCGAAAGAAATTCGATCGCCTCACGCCAGAAACGCAACACAACACATGCTTTTCGTGTGAGCGCGCGTGAATTTCTGGAAATAGCTCCCCTGGTTTCGTTGGGGTTCTCCCATTTCCACGATACTATCTACTGGGGATGGCTTAACTGAGTCTCAGAGGCGAAAGAGCACGCAGAAGAGGAGAGTCCAGACTACGCCATGCCACTTGGCGAAAATTGGTCGTGGTGCTTCGAACAATGACGTGTCTGCTACGCACGTTTGTTTGTGCTTGCAGTTTATGCGGTGGCGGTTGAATATCCCACTTGAGGAGCCAAGAAAGAGAGAGGTTTTGGAAACAATGGAGCATGCTACATCACCTTACGTTATTTTCCCTACTTTGGAACCATACAAGAAAGCTGTCTGTGTTGGCTATTTCTGTGCAGAGAAGGCTCCAGATGTTCTCAAATCCCGTAGTTCAGTCTGTATTTTAGACCGTGAACAGGGGCTCTTAGTTCACGTCCAACTACAGAGTTCAGTTGACTTCCGGTCACTCCAATGTCCACTTCCTTATCTTCACATCCGTTTCACTTATTTCAAGATAAACTAGGAGTTCAGTGAGTTGCCAATCCTCGGTTTAGCACAGGCTTAGCTCGATCTCTTTCCCTTTCCCACCTCTGGTCAAGCATCTTTCCAGTTCCCTCGATCTAGGCTAGTTCCCGATCCGAATCTGATGAGAGTTCGCACGGGTTCGGCCTGGGAAACCCATGCAATGTTCTATAAACAGAAGTGGAAAACAGGTCGGGCGGCAAAACAGTCGTGAGATAAGCCACGAGTCGACCTATGAGGATCTATCTCACGCCTATCATATCATAGGTGACGGGAACCGGGCACTTTAGCTGATCCACCGCGCCGGAAATTTGTGTCCTGCAAAGCCCGGATTTGCCATCATTATCTGCCGGGTGTTCCTCGTTGGGCTCTTTCTGGGCGTTGATTCACCATATTTTCGGATGATTCTATTGCTCCCGATGATTACTTTCCGTTATATCAACAAAGTGATGCGAAATCGCTCGACCCTGTTAATGGCCCACTTTGCCAGACCCGATTTGACTCGTTCTCAGAATCTCAGAGTCTGTTGTAGCCTACTGGGCTCGATTCGTAGTGTCTGGGTTGCCCGGGAATGTAGGCGAAATGTGATATTTGGCCTGTCGAACATCACAAACTGACGCTATTCTGCGTATTTTGAGATATTTGTCACGCATTTGTCGCATATTTCAAATACGATGAGTGCAATCATTGCTACAAGTCTGGGGTAGCACGTTCGCTTATTCAGAGGCGCTACTGACTTGATCTTGGGGAATCAGCGCTCGAACATGAAAACTCTGTTCAACTTGTGACCCTATTTCATGTATGGTTTCCTGCGTATTTCACGCTCGCGGTGTACCGCTAGTTCAGCGGCGATGACAGTTTGATTTGTTCTAATTGTCGAACCAGTTGGTGAATAGCAGGTGCAGGTTCTGCGCATTCACGTAGCTCAATGATTGTTCCCTTTTATGCGCTGCGTGGGTCGGAGACACCTGCTGGTTTCCTCTTCCTGGACTCCCTGATCCCCCGCAATCTCTCTGCTATTAAGAGAAAATGTATGAGGACACCATCTCACTCTCTCATTTTTGCACGCTCTCTCGCTTGAGCTACCGAGAAGAGAGCATGCAGAATGAGATGGCCCGTAGGAGGATGTCCTCATCTATGCAAGAGGAAGAAAATGGTCTTCCCCGCATGCTGTGACTTTGCCTCATCACATTATTCAGTCCTACGTCCTATACTGAGATTACCCGGTGGATTCAGGGCATGAAAAACATGCGATAAACGCAATCTCACATGCATAAGCGGCCGCAAAGTGCGAGATTGCACATTCCCCGGGGTGCAGGGAAGACCAAACGCTCACAAAAATTTCCACGGAAAAAGCATTATCATTTTTCGGTGCTTCAGAATCAAATTTTTTCAAAAACGGTTGCGGGGTCCTGAAGGGTGTTCTTCGACCTGTGATATCCATTTTCACTGATTGAGCAGCCTACTTTTGCAGTTCCCTTGTCAGAAGCAACGAAAGCCAACGGGGTAATCATGATATCACTCGGCTACAAAATGACTAGTGTGTGCCGGATTCGGGCGCTTTTTTGTAGCAACCTTTCTTATTGGTAAACAGCAGAGAATTTTGTTTCATTGACGCACTAGGGATACAATATGATTGTTGTTGACTGTTTTTCGTAGGGCAGGGCAACCTGTCTGCGATTTTTATGGGATCAACCCTGAAAAATTATTTTATTTCAAAACTTTGTGCAGACATGCGTATCGCAAGACTGTTTTTGCACAGATTCATGGAAAACTTGCAGTCTACCCACGGTCAAGGAATGCAACAACTTATTTTCTCATGTTTTCCGTTAATTAGAAAAACAAAACACATTCATGGAACGCATGGTCGGTGTTTTCTGCAAAAGTAAAGCAAATTTGATCGAAGTATCCCTTCTAGACAGTCCCTGTCCACTTTTGTACAGACTTGGGGCCCATTTGATCAACCAATGACCAATGATCTGCGTCTCTCAGTTTCGCACACTATCTCGTTCTGCCTGACTGGGGAGAGACAGTCTGAGTCTTGCTCGGCAAACACTGATAACACATCGACTCCAACCATTGAAGGACAATCGCCCCGGGGCTGTTTTGATCGTAAACACGACGTAAGAAGATCATGCTAAGTCAAAGATCGCGTACGATGGTCAGTCTGCAAGTGCTAGACTATGGACTCCTTCTCTCTCTGTTCATACCGGGCAGATTGTGGTTTTCGTCACCTAATGTTCTCGTTTCTCGTCAAATATTTCATTGGGAACTGCCACTTGCCTCATTTAGAAAGGAACTAGTGCCAGCATTTCCGCGTCTGTAATTGCACGGTGGCAAAGAACTTTCTAGTCCTACACTGAAACCTTCCTGCTAGTTCCTCTTTGCCTGCCCTATCGAAATAGCCGACTTGACACTTGCTGACAGCTTTCACGAAACTCGGCAGCACCAAAAAGGCAAGCGCGAATTACGCAATTTTCGCGCTACTTCCTGAACTCTTTGACAGCTCTGAGTCCTTGCTACTTTTATAGGACTACGTTGTAATGTGTATGCTATTCGAAATACTGAACAGGATAGTTCGGGTCCCCGGGTCCCTCGGTCACTGTCCAGTTATAGATCGGGAGCAGGAACTCAGTTTTATTGGCATACACCATAACTCAGAATAGTTCTGTAGTGTTCTAAACTGCTCAAATAAATCACCTGACGTGGAAGGGATTTACACGTTTGTAACATCAGTTGTGCGCGATAAACAGTAGTTTATGATTTCGTAGTCGTGTTCTTCCATCTTTCTAGCCGGAACTAAACGATATCTGTCTGATGCTAACTGGGTTATGCAAGTAATGGCGGATGGTTTTCACGATGATCATTCGACTTCACTCACTCCGTAGAGATTTGTGCGTTCCGGGTAGGCGAAGTGTGCCTTGCTTACGTAACACCGGGGCTGTACAGCGAATAGGAGAGAGAACTTTTCTCCACTTTTGAGCAATGGTCTCCTCATTCCACACACTCCCTCGCCGGTCAGACAGAGCGATAGAGTGCGAGAAATGGAGAGAGACAGTCCTCTGCTTCCACTCTTAGCCCTGATTCGGACATGCTTGACAAGGCAGCAGTGACCTCACAAATGGAGAATTTAAGGAAGGAATTTCAGATTGGCTCCAGCACGTTGTGTTGGGTCTTTGAACCAGGAAATGCTTTTGTGGTGGTCAGTGAGCTCAGAGACTGGGTGAAATGGGAGGGTCACTTGCTCGATTTCTCCCAGCCAACCAGGAACTGGCGTATTTTTCGCGAAAATAGCCATGCGACTTGCGATCACGCTTTGGCATGCGCTCATTTCTCGATATAAACACGCGCAGTGTCAGAATTATTCGTTTTGCATGCCTGCAGGTTGGCACGAAAATATCCGTAAATGTATGTGCGAACGCAAGAGTTCTGACTATATAGAGGTTTTTGAAGACAGTGCTTTTGAGGGTTCCCTAATTTGGAACTCTGAGACCCCCCTTTTTCTGCTACTCGCATGCTACCCGGGCCTCTAAACAGCTGCAAGAACTGCTATGTTCAACTAAGATTTTGGCATCTCTGATATTGAGGGGTCCCCTAAACAATAACCCTTCAATATCCCCTCTTGCTCCTGCAACGAGTCCGGGCCCTCAACAAGCGCTGCTATTTTCAACTACAGAAGTTTACACGGCGACACTGTTGATCTTCAAAGACCAACCCCCGCTCTAGACACATAGTGTGTGTGTTGAAATTACGTAGCGCGCGGCGTTCTATGAATAAAGGAGGTGTTGGGCATCCATATTTTCTTCGCTGTCCCATCCGCCTATATTTTGCATTGCTTTTGTGCCCGAAATAGGCGTGCGCATAGTACGCACAATGCAGCGGAAATAGTCCAGATGCGGAAATGTTAGGGTATTCATGGGTTCCTGGACAAGAGAGACTGTAGATTACAATGATAGGGAAAGACCTCTTGAAGTTGAAAGTCGGAAATCCAGTGAGTTCGGGTTCAGCAGGGACGTAGACCCCAGTTACTGCAGCGCCGCAGTTCCTTGAATTGCCATTCTCAAAATTCCCTCTAGTTCAGTACAGACTGCATGTTGCCACTTTCTCCGAAAGCCATAGCCATTTCCGCTCGTTAGTCACCTTTGCCGGTTCCACGTAGCGCTAAGTGACCGTTGACGACGTCAGAAATGCCTTCGGAAGATGGATAAATGCCCCCGGGGATAAACCTAATCCGACGCGCGCGCGGGCGGGTGAACTACTCGATCTGAAAATGGAAGCTCGAAGCCGGCATTCACTCCTTTATCCTTCCGGCTCCGCTATGATCTCATAATTTGAGTGCGCCGCGCGAATCCTAGACTAAACTGCATTCAGCCGGGTTCAGAATCTGGCATAAATGGCTGAAACTTCCGACAGGATTGCTTTAGAGCTTTGCTGAATGACGGGACGTGAACCCTGGTATTGAAATCCGAACTAAATCGGGTTGCGGAAACCACCATATCTCGTGGCTGTCTGTCTGGCGGAATCAACATATTTGCGAAAGGACTTGTGCGTCCTGAACAATGAAAACCACGTTTTCTTCGTTCGCGCACAAGCTATTTTTGATGCCAATGAGCACTGTTGTCGCATGGGGATCCCAGTTTCGATGCTGTCTCTTATGGCTTATGATCTTCGGTATTTTTCACACTCCAACGGATGCTGTCTCTTTCCCACGATCGAGCCAGCTTTCTCATCATTACATATGTAGAGTAGGGCATCCCCCCATTGCATGTCTGTTCTATCTTTAGAGATCATCATATCTAAAGATGGCTGAAGCTTGAAGTCAGTTTTCGAAGAGTTACGCGAAGGCTGAAGTGCACCACTGATAAAAGCAGGGGTTGATTGCAAGAGCAAATGGTCAAGCTGGTCGCTGGCTCCTGGTTTCTGGTTTCCCGTCGCTCATTCTTGGCACTACATGCGGTTCGGCCTGTAGTGAAAACAGGAAGCCGGGTATTTCCTCACCACAGGTAACTTTCGGTGACATTTGTGTCGCCACATGGATGAATCTAGTCATCCCGCAATCTCTATCTTCGAATTTTTCGTGAATCGCGTGGGAAAGAGATGAATATTGAATGGGATTGCACCAAATACAGCTAAAAGTGGGCTCAGAAAGGGAAGTCTCGCCACCGGGTGAAACATGACATGTAGTCCATCGAAAACAGGAGCGTGAGTTTCATGAAGAGACTTGGGATCGATATCGGACCACAGGAAGGCTGCTGGTCGAAGAGATTGATCAGAACACGACAATAATCAAGCAAATTGGGTTCAATTGACCAGGTTTTTCTCGCTGCTGACGCTTCACAGATCCCGATCGGCCAGAGTAATCCACCCAATAAGGAAATGGTTCGAGACGCCAGGAGATAAGCCTGTTTACTGCAGAAACCCCATCAAAACTGCTGAAAATCACGAGCAAAACACAAACGGAAACGGCACCGGACACCTCCGATTGCAATCGCCATGATTATCCACATGATTTGACCAAATTGAAACATCGAACGGGCATCAGAATCATATTCGGAAGCCATCAAATCAGTTAGAGAAGGCTCAGAAAGAGATCAGCATGAGCCGATTTGGCGACTCACGGCAATCGACTAAAATGTGATACCCTCACTTTGACACACACACTGTGCATGTGAAGTCCCGCGAGTTGAGGGGATCAGGCGGGCTTAGGTTTCGTGTGCTCGTGCTAGTAGCTAGTTCCTCGTTGTGAATCCGTGCAAACGAAGAAAGCTAGAGCTGGCCGATGACGGGGCAGTTATTCGAACGATCTGACCGGGATTTCGTCGTTCAAAAAATGCTTCCGTTTCACCGCGAAGGTCTTCGAAGAAAAAGTTATGCATTTCGTATAAAAAAACTGTTCTGTTATAAAAACCTGAAAATTTCCAGGTTGATGTTGAAGTTTCGCAAGTTCACGAGCGCTCAGAGTCCCTAGAATGAACAAATCGGTAACAGCTTAGCGCTTGCGTGACTTCCTCATGGGAAGCCGGCGCGCTAAGCACCTTGATGTATCGAAACTCCCCGGGTCCGGGTCGGCGTACTTGGAACACGGCTTCTAATCAGTCTACGGCTCTGCAATCTACGGCTACTTCCCGGCTCCACCACTTCCCGGCTCTGCAACCTCGACTTGCTCACTATAATGCGGCGAGGCTACTCGGTCTATTTACTTCCTGCTCTAGCACGTTGCTGCAGTAGAGCAGTAAGGAGCGCGCTAAATAAGACGACCGCCTCTCCACCTCGCGCTCCGTCTCACGGGTCAGAGTGACGAGATAGTGTGTGCAATCAAGAAACGTCGACCTGACTTTCAGGCTCCAGTGCTAAATAAGGAAAGGAGCTGTCAAGGATCTCCCGCTCGTTATTCCGTTTCTTTAGGTTCCGGGACTAGACAGGGGCTGCTAACGCAGTGATTAGTTGCCCCCGGCGGGATCCCATCATCGACAGCCGGAACCGATTGTTTCGCGCTGATAACCGGCGTTTAGGCGCCACTTCCCGGCTCTGCATCCTGTAATCTCCGGTTCTCCAATCTCTGGACCGGCTATTTACAGGAGGACGTGCAACGTCAGCATTCCTGAGCCTGTGCGCAGGCTTTGGCGCTACTTTGGGGACGCATTCGGACACAATCAGGGTGAAATGCATCTGAAATTCTTCTCGATAAGCACCAGAGCCGGCTTTCGGATACTTCCCGGCTCCGTCACCGGCTATTTCATGGATCTGGTGCGGACTGCGTCAATGATGGCTGATCACAGCTTACAGCGGTTTTGAGGGCGAGATTTGTGCGCTTTAGAAGATGTTTCGGGAATATTTGTTCTTTCTGAGACTGATATGTTACTTCCGCTCAAACGCTCTGATCTTGGGGCTTTCGACAAGAGGTGGTCAAGGAGTGGAACCTCGCGCGGGAGTAGGGCCATAGATTGTTACTGCTTATCTCTCGGCGCGGAACTGCAATCTTTTTATAAATGGGACGTTTATTTCCACTCCGAGGCTCCGCCCCCATATCTTTCCGACTCCTCCGTGAGCCTCAAAAAGGTCTGCTTCATTCACTCGAAAGCGGAAGTTTCTCGGTCTGACCTTCGACAGGCTCCGCCCACTTTTAAGCCCAGAAGCCCCCAGGACTCATTGTGGATCCAAACAGTTGATTGCTCACACCGTTGACTTCCAGTCGGTTTTGCGCCGCCCCGCCCCTCCGTTGGACTGCCCCCCTTTTCTCCCCTTCTTCTTCCCCTTCCCCCTCCCTTCTTCCTTCCCCTCCTCCTCCCCTTCTACTTCCCTCCTCGCTCCACCCCTTCTCTAAGCCAGTATGCCGTCCACCTCGGAACCGTCCACTAGCTCGTATCTTCCTGTCGTCGAAGATCAAGAAGAAACCCTGACCCGCCGCGCGCCCCACCGAACGCCTGCTGGTTACGGTAGTGAAAAGCAGCAGCCCGAGTCCACCAGACCGGACAAGTCGACTACCGTAACCGCGCGGTTTTTCGGCGTCAATCGAGGACTGGGTTTCGGCACCAGAAGTTGGCTGATTATGAACGTCATCTTGCTGTCTTCGATCAGAACTTCCCTTGCTTCTGGTGAGTTATCACTCTTATCATGCTTTACGATCGTGATTCGACGACCTTCGGGGTCTAGAAATCTTGTTACCGTTGTACATCTCGACTAAAACGCATCAAACTTCAGTATTTCAGTAGATTCCTGAACCTCTTCCTGGTGCACCCTAGGGTCCAAAGATCCCCATAGGTCCACTTCCGAAATTTGCTTGAGTGCAGGGCAACTTTTCCAATCCGGCCCAGGGCTTCCAGGGTTTATCCGATACACTTATCAGCGACTTTAGCAATGAGTTCAGGCGATCTGTGATCAATAATAAGCGCGAATCGTATGCTAACAAAGCGACGCTGGCGAGTGTTTGCACCTGATAACATGTGTCTTGGCGTGTACCCGCAAGTGTCTAGAACCTGCGCGACCTGTGCACGATAATTCAGTTCGCGATAAGCTCAAAACGGTTGCTACGGTCATTAATCTGGCCGAGATGTGTTTTCCGCATTGAAAGCATGCGGAACTCCCCGATCACCAATTAGAATCATGACATAGGCGATCTAGTGCATGGTGATAAGCTCAGATTAGTGATATCACAATCTTTTCGAAAATCATCACCGTAATCATCAAAATCGTGTGCGGTCTTATGCTGAAGCACTGTAATCGCAGTCGCATCGCTAAGGGGATAACTAATACACCGGTTATTTTCCTGGTAAACACTGGCTGGCACCACAACAAAACGTAGCAGGAAGTAGCGAGATGAGGTGTGAAATCCGGAAGATTATCCTGGCTGATTCACGGTAGATTTGGCAGCTCGGATCTTTAAAGATTCTTTGAAGATTGAGCCGAGAGCAGGCGTCACGTCAGCAAAAGCGTTTCTGATGTATGGGCTATTCCGAGTAACTTTCATTGAGCTACGTGTCAAAGTTCAAGGGTTGAATAGACGTAGCTCTCTGATGCGCGATGTATTAGTTTCTTTTTCGATCTTTCAGGCGACATTTCGTGACACAGGTCGCATTTTTCAGTAGAGTGGGGGTTGTGGAAAACTTTGGCTTTTCCGGGTCCGGGTTGGCCTGCATTTCCTAGTGAATGACGACGGAAAAGCGGGTGGAATCTCTGATTTTTCGTTGCATTTCTCATTTTGAGCCTTGCAATTTGCATTTCAGTTCGGTGCTTCAACACGGAAACCGGCAACAGCATAGCGGGTGCTGATTATCACAGAGTCAGAGGAGTCGATCACAGGTAATTACTTTTTTTTAATTTTCGAAAATGCCCAAAATAACCAAGAGTACTCACAGTGCGCAGCCTCTTAACTGTTCTCGGCAATATTTTGACTGTGACAATAGATCGAAAATCGGTCATTTGAGGAAGTTTTGTACCTCGGGGCGGAAATAAAAGGAACAACTCCGAACTCTGAGAATCGTACGCGACAAATGCGGGTGGCTCTGATCGTTCGCTTGAGGAACACAATAACAAAATAACTCCAATTTAGTGATTTTAAGATCCTGCGCCATCGAATGTAGAGACGACCCTTCGTGCCTGGCTTTTGAGTACAACGTCAAGGACAAACTCTGCTTCCTCAAGAGTCGAAGTCTTTCCGGAGCTCTGGCGAAGAATGAAGACACCATGGTCGGATTCTGTCTTGATGAAGGTGCGTTTTAGTTTCGCTAATTTGCCGCTAACCACAGTAATGCTTGTTATCTGCGCGGCATCAAATCAACAAGAAATCATCACGCTCCGCAGCTCAAATAGCTTCCTTATTGACGCCCAATTATGCCTCTCCATTTTCTACTCCCGCTTATTGCTTTCCTTTCTCATCTTGGGCAATCTTATGATGAAAATATCTTCTCTCCACCCTCTCTTCCGCTCGTTCGCATTCTCTGGGGAACTATAGGAACCTACCGAAGCACAGTCCTGCGACGGTGTTGTAGCACAATATTGCCGCATTGTTTTGAACCTGCAGTGCATTTGAAGCAAAACACCATTTTCTCGAATGGTTCACGGAAGGTGCATTACTCCAATGCAATTTCCACCTTCCGGAGTGATCGAGGTCGCTCGTGCAGCTTAGAAGCCTACAAACACGCTAGCAAGCACATTCCGAAGTAGTGGCTACTTTTCGGCATACTCCTTTGGTCTCGATAGCTCTTCTCCTCCTCCACCCCTCTCTGATTGTGGATGACATTTTGTGAGGGCGGGGAAGGGTGGAAATTGAATTTCCTACAACATTTGTGCTGATATCTGCTTCCTTTCCCTGCTCGAACGCCCCGTCCCCCGGGGATAGAATCATTTCCGGGAATCAGGCAACTTCTGGAAACTTCTCGGCGAGTTACGGTAGCTCAACTTTCGGGCCCGTCCCAAAATAGGCACACTGCATTTGGCTCAGCACCCCATTTCGTATCCGAGTTAGCGGCCCATGCGTTCAGGCAAGCCCCTTCTTTCGACTATCGCCGGCGAAATTGGGTTCTTTGCTTAGTGTGGGGAAGGGGATGGGGCGATGCAAAGGAGATGCAAATGACGTGATGGCGGTCCTTCCTGTCTGAAATGCTACAGTCCAGACAGTCAAGTTGATGTCATGTAGCCACTCTCTGCACTACCGGAAACCGGACGGCTACCTAGATGCGGGTTCCGGCTCTGCGGGTTCCGGTTCTCCGACCCATTCGGAGGACATCCGAACTTCTCTCTACTTCTCTTCTCTGAACCCAATCGCGCCATTTCCTCTTTCATGGCGATTATCCGATCCAATTCCGGGCCCGCGTGTGAAGTGAGGGGGCGCAGGCGGGAGCTTAGAACAACGCAGAAACACACATGCAGAGAAATACCGACGACCCGGAAAGTCGCTCTTTCTCTCTCTCGCTCGGGTCCCGGGGGGATTAGAGGGTTAGGTGGGCCCGGGCGGGCGGGCGCAATAACTTTATCGCAGCCGAAAAGTGACGCGAGATACGTGCATTTGAATGCGTTTCCCGGAAGCGCCAGTAGCTGAACATGTGGCGGGTGGATTTCTGACATTTACTTGCTCGCTTTGGTATACCGTCGCCGCTCAGTTAACGCTCGATTACCCTCGAGCCGCGGGGATCCAGAACCTCCAGAAGGAGTCAGAGCACCGTAAAAACGGGGTCGTATACGATTCTGACGCACGGAAAGGCGGCTTTCACACCCTCGCGGGATGTATAAAAGATGGGTTGGGGGTGAATAAATGACGAAAATATGGCAATTTTTGCATTACAGACGACGAACAGCGTGATCGCTTCTACAACCATGAAATCGACGGCCCCATCGCTCATGAAGAACAAGACGTTGAGGGCGAAGACTGCCGGGCGCTTTGCATGGGCCACGAAAAGGTACGGTAGCTCGATCGAGGACTGACTTTATTGATGGCTAGCTACCGTATCCAATCAATCATACCGTACATTTCAGTCCACAATCTACTCCTGGACTCCGGCCGACTTGGAAGATGACGAATCATCCGTAGGAACGTGCAAGTGCATCGAGTCCATCAAGTCCATCACTCTCAACTTCAACACCTACTCGGGCTTCCTGCCGCAAAAGAGGCACAAGTTCCGATTCTGAACATCAGTACCAACCCAATACTTAGACACTGTACTGTACATTAGGTCATATTGCCCTGCATATCGAGAAGTGTGCTTCTCCTCCTTTCCCATTCTAACTTATGTTGTTCTCGCTCCTTGTGTGCCAGTTCCCCCTCTCGCCTAGGTCGCTAGTAGTGTGTTACCGTAATCTTGCCCCCCTGTCCTACCGTAGTCCCGATGATTCTCCCTGATCTCACCGATTCGTCAAAGTTCAAAGATCAAGTGCGGGTAGCTCCTTCGATCAATCATCTCTGCCCGATCTCCATTGGTCGGTTCGCCCCCTACTAAACAATGTACCGCCAAACGTTTTTCGGGTTCATGTTTTTTTCGATTTGTTCGACAACTAAGAGTTTTGTAAGCGGTTTCAGAGCCTTGCTCTTCCGTATTTCGTTTGATTGCCTAGATAACTTTGTGCTCCGTCGTTTCTCAAAGAGTAATAAACGCAGTTTCCCTCATTTCAGTCTTTGACCACACACAAAACCGAGAAACCATAAAAACACCGGCCAACGTGCTGGACAATAGCTGAGAAAAGAACTTCCATTGTAAGCGGATTGTACTTCCTCATACTAATCTGAATTAGTTCCGGGCGGGTACAACAACCGTTTTTCGCACGTTCAAGAAGGGAAAGAAATAGGAGTGAAGTTCACTGGCACCGAACGATTTCTTGATTCAGGGCTTAAAAACTTGATCAAAACTGGGTCAGAAGCCGATGAGGATGTTGTGGGATAATCTTCTTCCTCATCTCTTCCTCATTGCATCCATTTCCACTGCCACGTTGCGTGCTAAGTCTAGCCACGAGTGATGTCGCGACTTTAGTGCATTCGAAATGGGGCGAAGATTGGAGAGCAGAAATCATCACAAATTGTACTAATCCTGCTGTGCTTTGACCAGAATCCTTGACTGTTGTGAATTCGAAAGTCGCCGAGTTAAGGGAAGCCAAAATTTCTAATCAAATCATCACAAGGATGCTTCAAAAGTGGAGTGGTTGAAGCGAAGCCAAAGTCGCCTAATCACCAATCTGCTTAATGATGGTAAACAGAACGGGGCAAGGATCACTGAAGCCAGGTCTTTCACTATTTCCCGGCTCTCTAAAATGGTCCTGAACATGGCGTGAAGCCTGACAAGGAAGTTCTGACTCATTCACAGCAGAAAGCGAGCACTTTGCGACACCAAAGTATCGCAGTTGCGGACCACTGCAGGGAATCAAGAGATCAGAACCGTGCCGTTTCTAACTTGTGCCTGCACAAGTTGTGCCTCATTCAGATTCGAAACTGAACAAAAATTGCAAAAACCCAAACAATTTACATCGAGATGCACCAGCTTCAATCACGAACGACTAGGAAAGCTTCGGGCCTTCATCTTGGCTACAGTCTGCACGTCTTCCATGTTAGATTGAACAAGGAAGTGGCCCTCTCTGCCTATTCCTGACTCATGCTCTCCACCTCGCTTCATTGCTCGCCTTTTTGCGTTGCAATCGCGACGTAGCAAGGGCCTTCCTGAATTTCTTACTCTCTCCATTTGACATACTATCTCGTCTCTCTGTCTGGTGAGAGAGCAGGTGGAATGAAGAGAGCCAGAGGGCTGCGACGTATGTAGTTGACATGACCAGGGGATATCCGGAGAGCAGGAGAAGAGATGAGGAAGTGAACTCCCTTTCTGAGGTAGACGTGCATGGGAGTTTAGAAAACCGGGCAAAATGAAGTATTTGACGGCCAATTGCTGCATTTGTTTCAAAAGTGTCGAACAAGAGCGAGTTGAAACGAACGATTGCAGTGATACTGTGTCCAGATTTCAAAATCTTCCAAAACTAAATCAACAATAGGATCTCCGAAAAGATCCCAAGTCAATAAGGAAGTGAATCCCCTCTTGAGGTGGATGTCTCAGGTAAACGGCGTGTCAGGGATTACCCGGCTCGGAAAGGATCATCTCCTTTCACGCAAATTGAAATCACAAGCCATTATTAGGCATTGGGCGCTTGGGTTTCACAAGGTCCTCAATATGAAATGGAGTAGAACTCTTCAATCTCGCAGTGCTCTTCCTGCAATGAATAACTACTAAACATGTCTGAATACTGTTCCTCCACTTCCAAACAACCTGACAACATCCAAATCCGGTGGTTGATCGGGAACTAAACTAGTTTCCTGACAGGCCCGCGCAAAAGGCCACGTATCCGGCGACCCGCTTCCATTTAGAGAGGGTCCCAGGGAGTATTTCGAGGGGGACTAAGTCCACTCTGGAGCAGAGTCTAGCCTGCCCTTTAGGGTTCACGGATCACCGTCCTCATTTCTGAATCTGCTGCCCTTTCGAACGGTCTAATGCAGCAATGCGCACGTCTTTCACGATATTCAACTCAGCATTCGGGCTTTTCCCACGCTTGCTCGACACACACTGGGCCGGTGAACGAGTGTCCCCTTTTCAGCGACGCAATTGGTCGCAGAGCGAGATAGCGTGCGAAATGGAGAGAGCCAGAACCATAATATGCTCCCGAGTACTGTCAGATGCAAGCCAGTTCCGTGTCGGAATGAGGAATCCAATGCAACAATGTGCTCGAATTCGAGGCTCTTTCGCAACGCTCAACGTCGCATCCGGTCGCTTTTTTCCGCAGTGTTCTACGATTTCTCCCCGGCTTCCCGCTTCTTCCAACCGAGAGAACAATGACTCTCTTCATTTCACGTGCTCTCTCGCAGCCAGGCAGCCCGAGACTCCAAGACAGAGAAGGATTGAGTAGGTCAAGTGCTGCCAGGAATAGAGCAAAAGCCGGCTTTCGAGGTCGACCGGAAGCTGCCTACGTTGCAGCCGCCGGGAATAAGGAGCAAACTAAAAATGGCGAACGCTAACGGCCGGATTTAGGCCTGGCGAAATGGCGAAATGGCTGCGTGTGACGCCCGTATTCCTCATTCCGACACGGAACTGGCTTGCATCTGACAGTACGCATAGTATGGTCCGGACTCTCTCCATTTCGCACGCTATCTCGCCTCCTTGACCAAAGAGCCATACCACAGTGGCTGGCGATTGGCTTCCGATTGAGGAAATAGCCACACTGCAGGGGAAGGAACATGGTCGAAACTGGTGTTTGATATCCCCCCATGGTCCGGGATATGAGCAAGACCAGGGGGGGGGGGCAATGGGAAAGGCAAGTTATGAAACGCAGCATGACTCTTGTTGGTCAGAGTAACGGAAAGACTGTCTGAGTGGCCAGCCTATTTTGGGATGTGTCAGACACTTTTCCGCTTGGGTTGACACGTTTCTGGTCAGCGCCCGATCCGGAGACAGGATAGTTACGTAGACAAGTACAGAAGTGGTCTGGAATAGAGGCCTCTTTGCGCTGTCTGACAGGTGAGAGTCCCTTAGGAATGTGGAGAGTCCGTTCTGTCCGGACTCTAGGTAGGCGTCTCGGGGAGATCCTAGACTGTCGTAAGAGTGCGGCTTCCGAGAACTGGTCGGGAGAGAACTATGCAGAGAGGTGGAATAGTGCCTACGTTCTTGAATTCACGTGCTCTATTCGTGAACATACGTAATTTCTCACTAGTAGACTCGCATGTTCATGCGAGCTGCAGTATGGTCTCCGAAACCAGCGCATGCATGGAAGTCTATTCTGGGAATCCGATCACGAGGGCTGATCCCTTGTTCTAACAGTGATGTGAGAAGCTCGCAACTTGCAGAAAAGACGGTGCGAAATGGTCCATTGAAAGGGAATCAGACTCCGTAATCACTCTCGCATGCGAACGCCGGCCGCACATTCGATATTCCTGTGCATGCGCGAATGCGGAAGGGGCGAGACTATTCTGGGAATACGTGCCATGGATCCACGACTGTGAATAATCGTGCAAACACGAACGGTTCGCTGAAAAGATCAGATTGTGGAATCATTCTCTCAAAGACGTGGAGCGCAAGCTGCCTGCTCGATTCGGGTGCATGCGAGAATGCGGAAGCCGAGGCTATTCTGGGAATACGCGCGAACGCCCGGCGCCCGCAGGACCCAATTCCTTTTCTCTGACCGAAATGGGATCATAGGAAATGGAGACAGGGAACATAGCAATGAATACCCCAGCGCAGTGTCCTCATAAAGGTAAAGGTAAAGGTATCCCCGTATTCAAGGCACTTGCGTCCTGCGGGAGCCCACTGCTAGGCCAGTGACTATATTTAAAGGCCAGTTCAGTCCGTAGGGCCTAATCTATTCTTCGGACCTACTTTACCGCGTGATCTAGTCACTACCAATTCCCCTTGCGGGCGCCTTGGTGAGGCGGAGGCGGTGTCACGGCCGGGATAGAACCAAAATAGGGAAGAGAAGAGAATGATGGATTGACATCACTGAACTACTCGGATATTCACGGTTTATGAGGGAGGAGGGAGGGTGGAGGAGCACCGGGTTTTAGAGCCATGGAGAACTACCAAGAACAGGAATAATATTGTGGCCTATTTTTATTACCGTAGCGAGGATCTAATGATCTCCGTAATGATACCGCCGTCAGAATAGATTTGTGATTGTGTCCCTGGAGAACTGGTGAGACATAGATAACAATGTGGTCAGAGACTATAGTAAATTACAAACTTCCTGTTACTGATCAGGATCATGTTGTGTTCAGGTGGGTTTTTAACCATATCGACTATTGCCGCATCATCGGAAAGAAGAATTGCTACGCAAATTCTGCCTCATGAGAAACCTAAGAAGTGAGCAGTCCAGAACACTCAGTAGCATCTTTAGAATTATAGCGAAAGATATATCATCCGCTAACATTTCTAGGTTTCACGGGAGGCTGAAATTGCGTAGAAATTTTCCTTTCCGATGATCACTTCCGTGAATACATTCAAAACTTCAGAAACCTTTGATCAGAAATTCTCTGGATTATTCCAGAATAATCTAAACATGTTGATCGTTCAGCGCCCGAACTTTGCGTGGTTAAGTGATTCAGATTGGAATGTATCTAGCTCGAGCAAATGCTAGCCCGCGACATATATCAGCCATGCTAAGTTCCGCGTGCTCAGCAATTCTGATTAGTCCAGAGAGCGTGAGAAAGGAGTTTTGCCTACACTTGGGGACGTTTCTGGAGTTTGAGAGGGAAAATTGAGAATCCGATACATATAAGTTTCAGGGATTGCTCAAAAATTAGAAAACGGTGAAGTAAGCAGTAACGGAGTCCTTCAGTGTGGGAAAAAAGTTAAAACTGATTGTGTTGATCTCAATTTCAAAGTGCGCTCATTCCTAACGAGCTACAACCAATAAGAGCGATTCAATCGCAACTTGCGCGACGCGAAATTTCGCTGACGCCATTTTTCGGCATCATAATTTCTTCAACGAACGTACTGAGTCATTACTAGTGACCTCAGCAACCCGCAGGGATGTATGCTTGGCCAGTCGGGCTCTCTTTATCTGCCACGCGCCCTTGCTTTGTCTAACTGGCGAGAGATCATGCAGAATGGAGAGAAGGGAACACTGCTCGCTTGACCGAGCAACTTGACCGGTACTTTGATTCGCAGTGTTCTTTCGATTCTACGAAACATCTGGCCAACTACGTCAACAGTGGGCAATAGCCGGGAGTGTTTTGTTCCTGGACTGGGCTCTTGGAAACAATTTTCATATCCACTCTTGTCAGTAAAGGCGAGATAGTGCACGAATTAAGGAGAGTCTGGGCGTAGCTCGGAAACAAAACGCGACTTTAAAAGATTGAACACGCAACGCCATTCTGCGTCACAACAATTATCCATGCGACGCGCTAAAAATCGGGAACAATGGAAATTCCCACATGCGAGTCAGTTGCGAGCGTTGAATGTGGGTGCAGCCTGAAATAGCGGGCTGAATTCAACACAAGGCTCTCCTTATTTTATGCAGTCTCTTGTTTCTCTGACAAGTGAGAGATCAGTTGAGTCGAGGAGTGTCTGCTGTCCGAAATAGCCTAGGAAACTCCTCGACACAACCTCTGGCTAAACGATGTTTCGAAACAGCTTTTGATTCGGGGAACTCTACTTGTTCTCGGCCGTAAGAGTAAGCTAGGGAGTAGAGAATCTGGAGAGACGCTGACCATTGCTTGAGGCAGCGTGTTCTTTTGGTTCGGGAAGTATCTTGGGGACTTGCGGCTACATGTTTACACTACATCGCTCGGGCATACATCAAATTACCGTGAACACGGAACTTTATTACGCTGAGAAGGAAAATTGTGTGTACTTCACAAACCGAACCTGTGGTTGAAATCACTGATTATACAATTATGTCGAAGTGAGGGAAATGGCGGATACGATTGAATTAGGGACATGAACTGATTGAAGAAATGGGTTGGGCGAGATAGTGTGTGAAAATGAGAGAGTCGGCATACAATTCGATGTTTTTAGTGCTGGAAGACTGTGGTGTCCTTCTTGAACGCGTGCTCGACCTTGTTGCACTTGAGCTGAAAAACAGGTATGCTTGAAGTGATTCCTTACGAATGGATCAGTCAGTTAACTCTTTCACTGTTCGGATAGGCAAAAAAGCTGAACTAAACTGGCCTGGAACTAAACTGAACTAAACTGAACTAAACTGGCCTAAACAGAACTGGCCTGTAAATATAGTCACTGGCCTAGCAGTGGGCTCCCGCAGGACGCAAGTGCCTTGAATACGGGGATACCTTTACCTTTACCTTTATAGGCAAAAAAGCACCCATACCGAACAGTGGCACTATTGAGCACCGGTGATCATTCGATAATAAAGTATGAATCAATGATCTGACTCTCTTCACTTACCATGCTTTCTCTATCTGCCTAACTGATTCGATTACTGCAAATGAGAAAGTTCCGAAGCAACTGGTAATATATTCGAAACAAGTCATTACGGGGTCTGGAAATGCGGAAGTTGATTGGGAGCTCATTAGCAACTGTGATCGCTGATCATTTCCGTGTTGGCTATAGTGTTTTAATTCCAGTGACACTACGCACAGTGGAGCAGGTGAAACTAACACCCGCGAATAAAATACCACGCATTGTGTGCTAATGCAAAAATAATTATTCTCAGGTAGTCAGGGACGTGTTGAAACATATTGTGCAGTGGAGAAAATAGTGAGGTTAGTCAGGGACAATCTAATTTTTTCACTATGTCTTGAATCCAGGAACTCCTAAGTAAAATGTGCATGGATAGAGAAGAACACAGTCAGAGTCATTAGCTAGTGACCAATATTTCACACATTTGATCTCTGTCTGAAAATAATTCGATCGTATAATTGAAACCTTATTACTAAATTGAATTTATCAGCGCAACTAATGAACTTAGCATTACTCACTCTAGGTTTCTGCCATTTGAAAATCCTTTTCTCGCAAAGATCACCGAAAGAACTAGACCAGAAGGAAGCAAGGAAAGGCTAGGGTTCAGGAATTAAGTAAGCGCTTCCGGAGTTCTAATAACGGAACCAAAGGCCGAAATCACATCATTCGTTGAGTAAACACTGAGAGTTTACTTGGAAAGGAAGTAAAAGTAATTCATTACGCTTGGGCAGATGAACAAACACTAAAACCACAACGTTCTTACTTAGGCGCAAATGTAGTGAAAGATAATGTACTTTTTTCTGCTTCAAGCGCATCCAAATCAACTCTATTGCACTACGACACGTAAAGTAACGATTTTGGGTGCCTCGTCACCTTTCAATGACCATAAAAAGGCCATTTCGAAAGTAGTTTACCTTCTTCTCTGGGTACGGGAACTGCTTCCAGCACATGACCACGTCCACGTCGCACTTGCACAGGGCAGACTTGCACGAGGGAGGGTTGGCGGGGTCTAGAAATTGTGTATATTTTTTGCCAGCACGCTTATTTTCTTATAAGAGCTCGAGCTTGTATTTTTTCACTACCTGCAGGACCACAAACGATTTGGCCATGCAATTGAGTATTTGCGTGAATGATGAAACTTATCCGTATAGCTGTAATTACGAAGTGAAACGGCGTCAAATCTCACCATTACACAACGCCGTGTGGTTCGCTCCACAGTCCCAGTCATACGGCTCAATATACTCGAAGGCCGTATCGAAGCACAGCTTGTTGTCCACTGCCGCGTCGTAGCACTTGTCGTGGTGCATGCAGCAACTGCAAAAGAGAAGGGATCAAGATTCTGCAGCAAGTCAGGAAGCTGCAGTTGCAGAAAACGGGATTTTTGTTGCAGCAATTATGTACGCAAATATCATAATTGCATAGTTGCGAGAGAGCTTTTCGTGATGCATGCAGCAACTGAAAATGGAGGCTTAAGGCTGTTGCAAGTGATGGAGGAGCAGCGGTAGCTGAACATGGGGTCACTGAAGCAAGCTAATGGCAACTGATTGGCTTAATTACTGCTGCGAATAAGAGCACTTGTCGTGGTGCATGCAGCAACTGAAAATGAATTAGATTGCTGGAGCTGCAGTTGCTGCAGAATCAGTGAGAGAAAGCAGCATCCGAAGGATATGGTATTGCTGCAGCAAGTATGTATTGGTATAGACTGAATTGCTACACGAAGTACTTCTCGTGGTGCATGCTGCGCTGCAGGGAATTTGATCGATATTAGAGCTACTGCTGCTGCAAAATCTGCGTAAGGGGGTTGCTGCAACTGCTACCAGTTGAGTAGGAAAATCTTCTGCAGCTGCAGGAATCACTATAACAAAATGATCAACTCACTCATCAATCCCGTCGACGGGCGTGCCCGAGCCGCCCGGTCCGCACCTGGAATGGATAACGTTCACATCTAAAGTTTGCCAATCACCGAAACAAATATGAGAGGTGATTCTAGATTAGTGTTGTTCTTGCTTGCGAAATGAGAACACGAGGAGAGAATCAGAATCAGGAAGTCATTTAGAAAGTCGTGGATCCGTGAAGCATATCCTGGATGTAGGAAAATCCACAATTTCTATTTGTTACTGTTCTTACCAGCATCCATAATCGTTGTAGTGGATGGCGGAGTAGCCGAGGACACATTCAGAGACGCGCTCGAGGTTCCACAGGGACTTGAGCTGGAAGAAAGACTTCAGTTTATGATAGTCTTCGATTTGTATTTGAATTTCACTAGCGGTCAAGCGATTATCAAGACATGAAGGATTCGTGTCTATTTGTGTTGAGGGTGAAACGTAATCAAACTATATCGCTGATTTCTCCTCCATTGTTGCAATAACTGAGAAGAACTCACCCCCTTGGTCCTTTCCGTGGTCGGTGTCGCCATGGCGCATCCCGCGACCGCTAACAAGATGACGAGAGATGATTTCATCGCTGTTGAGATCATAATTCATTATCCATACACAGTGCAATTGAACGCGACACTGTTTATTGATGACTGTTGATTTTGAAAAAGCGCGGAACACTAGTGATGGTACCGCTAATAAATCTGCGAACAAGATGACGATGGATGATTTCATATATCTAAATTAAGATTTAATTAATTAATAATGACTTAGTAACTTCAACGACGCGCACAGCGTGGGAGGCGAAAGTCGCGCAGGAATTGAATTGACTCTCTCAGTTTCACACGCTCTCTCGCCAGTCAGATAGAACGAGAGAGCCTGCGAAATTGAGAGAGTGAGAAGTGAAATGATGCGAATTTCGCAATCCGGAAGTTTTTCGCCGAAAAACTCTGACGCAGTCTAGAAACACTCAGCACATCACGAGAAGAAAATCACGAAAAGAGTGAAAAGGCAGAGCGGAATTGGAAAGGGATCGAATGATCTGAGGAGATTGGAGATATGCTTCACTGCGCGTTCAGAAATGACGACTAGGTACTGAAACGATAGCGTAAAGAGAAGCGAGTGAAATAAGAATTGTCAGAGTAAGGAGGGGATGCCAGAGGGTACATGGACCCATTGGGCTAGCTTCTCCTCACCGAATCAAGCAGCTCACACCGGAGCTCGGCTTTTATAAGCATCCAGTGATAAGAATGCTTCCGTCTATCGTTGTAATCAGTGACTAATCAGTTACTTGTCAATGAGTGAGCAACCAGGTACAAAGATAATCAGAATTGATAATGCGAGCTAAGCTCAGCATTTGTCTAACTTCCGGAAAAATTGATGAAAATAAGTAAGATAAGAGATCGAAATTGAGTGAAGCCTCATACATTTCAGCCTTGCCTGATTTTCACGGTGCCACCCGACCAAGATAATGAGAACGCGCTTTCAAAATCGCCTGGATATCAGAATGACTCAACAACGGAAAAGAGTGGGTGAGAGATCGGGGAGGGGGAAGTCGATCTGAGAGATAGAAGAGCGGAAGACGAGATGAATGACCCCTCTCTATCACTCAGCCTCAGCACTTGTTCCACTCTCTTCGTTTCGCGTGCTCTCTCGCTCTGTCTGTCACCTATCGCTGTGGAACAGCCGACGCACTAGAGCAAAAACGTGACCAGGCAGAGAAGATAGCGTATCTCGATTCCCCGTTGTCTCTCGTCTTGCAGTATCAGAGATGAATTCTTCGAAGATCAGTTGTTCAGACTCTATTCAACGGGCGTTTGATATTTGATCATCGACTTTCAATCATCAGTCAATTTCTTTTCAATTTCTTGAAAAGACTCGACCTCACTCATACTCATTGGATCAGTTGTCCAGTCTCGACTAGTCATTTGATAGTTGACCTACTCTCAAGGTCTTGCACTAAGGAAAGTGATGTCAGTTCAATGCGACGTTGAGAATTTATCGATTCATAGAGATAACTTTACATAGGGATAATGAAACCGGTTATTTTAATTAAAATTAGTGATTCATTAGTTAATTAGTCTAATTACTCCACTAATTGCTCTTCTTCGCGTACTGCTCTCCAATTGCGATGACGTCGACCTCGGGACGGATCTTAATGAGTTAATTAGGCAATTATTTTAAATTATAATTTTCTAAAGGGACTCAAGAAAGCATTTAAGTCTAATATTCTATCAGAGTATGAAAACTCTATGAAACACATCGCAATTCGCTAGACTTTTTTGAAACAGGAAAAAGCAAACCTTCTCATATAGCGTGGGGAACGCTCCGTCGCAGTGGTACTGCTTGCGGACCTGTGATCGAAGATTAGAGATCAAAGATCAAAGATCAAACTACAAACCTTGTTGTACAGCGTGAGATCGAACATCTGCTCGAACTCCTCCTCGTTCATGAACAGATCAGCGTAGAGGAAGGAGTAGCCGCCGACGTCACGCGTGAATCTGAGGAGGGCGACGATTACTAATGACGCACGCTGTCGAAATTTTGAAAGGCGAGGGTTACTGGGGGGTACACCTCGAAAATTGCAGGCGACGTTTACTAGTTATCCTCACGCAATGCTAATTTTGACAGGCGAGGTTTACTAGTGAGTACACCACTCTCTCACTTCTCCATGTCTCTCATCGCCTGCGTCGGGTTGTAGGGCAGCTTCTTCTCGAGTTGACCTGGAATGTTGTTGTTGTTATTGTTCGTGTTGTTATTATTGTTGTTGCTATTGTTCGTATTGTTGTTGTTGTTGTTGTTGCTCACCTGGAGTTCCATAGACTCCCAAATCATTGAACATGGCGAAGTTGGTTCCGGGAGTGATGCGGGATGCGGGTGGGGCTCTGGAATGATGAATGTACTTTAGATTACAGTAGGCTGAGTTTCGTTGAATTAAATGGTTGTTTAGGGCAGGATTGGATAAATCATTCGTTGTACTCGATCGTGGTGCTTTTCCAGATATTTTTCAATCTTCGTACAACTTGTTCTGAAACCAGATAAAGTCGATAGTGATTTGTCTTTCTCTGTCTCGAAAATATAATACCTGAGTTGTCCCTGCGCTCCCCTCTTGTGGTCGTAGATGCGGCAGGGGTAGACGAGAAGGGGCCATCTGAAGCTCGTGATTGAAAGTTAAAGATCAAAGATCAGAGATCAAATATATAAAACTTCAGAATAAAGATCAAAAGATCGCACCTATCAAACAGTCGAGTCGCCTCTTCCACCTGGTCCTTGAGCGTGTCCAGAGGGAGCACGATGTCTTGGAAGACCTAAATAGACGAGAAGTGATCTTTGATCTAAAGACAGCATCTTCGATATCATGATGATCTTTATTCATTGGAAGACCAGCGAGGGGTGATATCTCGGTTGCGCGGTTGAGTTTCACAAGGTATTGCTAAAGCGATGACGTATCACTATAACGATGCTGAACAGGACTCTGGACGAAAAAAATCTTATTTACCAGAAGCGCATTGATTGCTGTTGTAACGATTACTCCTTCGAATATAATCAAACCTTTTTTATCAAAAGTCCCCGATTGCTGAACTTTGTGCAAACCATTTTCCAGTGCTAAGCTATGTTTCGCGAATTTCATCGAAGGACAGCGATTGACAGTCTCGATGATTGGATCAGCACGGAGAATAAATTAACCGAACCTGCTTCGCGAACGTCCACTCTCTGATGAGAGGAGTGGTGGTGAACTTGAGGAAAGCCGGCTTCGGAGGGCACAGCCAGCCGAAGAAGAGACTGGAATGAAGAAAATCAATGATGAGCTTTTAGGCTCACAACCAAAAGGGCAACACATTTTGCTTTTGAACAGAAAGCTTCGAGGAATGTCGGCTGTTCAAATTTTGACGACATCTTTCGCTGTCTGTTCTTGAGAAGCTTGTTTCCCATAGGCCAGGCCAATGATGAATCTGAGATATCTCATACCGGAACACAGGGTGGTTTCCGAACGGGATCATTGACTCCAGCACCCAGAAGATGGCGCGGTTGTGGCGGAGGAGGTAGGACTCGAGAGGGACGAGCTCTTCGTGGTTACGACCGGCACTAGAAGAGGCCGAAACCATTATTTGCGACAGACACGATTCTAGTTTAGGTATCCACAACATAATCGATTGAGCATTTTCCAAAAAGAGAACTCAATCGGCGCAAAATACTTGAGAACTCTTTCCGTCCCTCGCCTTGCCACTCTTTTTCCGTATACCACGAGTCTTCTCATAGATTGCAGGACCTTGAGGAACTAGGGACAAAACTTTGAGCAGTCTTTATGAGAAAAATATCATACAGTGCTATGAAGGAGAGAAAACTTTTGACGTCGGCCGTTTGTCCAAAAACCGGTTTTTAGGTACCTTCCGGCTCTATGGCCGGTTCTGAGCTATCTCAGCTCTCCGATGAACTAGAAAGCTTTTCTTGGGCTTAAAAAACGCGGAAAATTCGTCTGATGAAATTTCTTGTTTTGAGTCAAGAGATTGGACCAAGTTAAAGGTTCGAAAAATTTGAAAATCCTATTAAAAAGTGCAAAAAATTCAGAAAATAAATTCTCCTGGATCGGGGACCCCCCTATTTCAAGTAAGCGGGTATCATTTTCTGAAACTACGTACTTGATATAGTTTGGGAAAATTAACAATCCGGGGGCGCTGCCCTGAGGCGAATAGATACAGAGCCTCGAACATAGTGAAAACGTGGAAAATTGAAGCTCGCATTTTTGAAATTCATGTTTACTCGTCTAAAAGCGATCACCCAAACCTTTTTTCGGTATCATACAAATACACTGGACAAGTTCTTTCAAGAAAAATTATATATTTCATCATCATTAGGCAATATGACGAAATTCCATAATCACACGTTGTTGAGGGCTATCCCACTCAAAGTTGTCCGGAGAGGCTACCAGTGGACTTATTGTGACCGCCATGGACTGTAAATCCGAAATTTGTAATTGTTGCATAGTGATGATGCAATATTACAACTTTCTTAGGCAATAACCAGATTTCGTAACATGCTCGCCTTTGAAACGATGAAAGCATGGCGGGACCAGCCGTTTATGATGTCAGCAACAGGTGGTTGATGCTTCAGGATACTTTATTCATCATTTTCTAGGATTGCATAAGCATGACGCAATACTATGCAATATAGAGTTTTTAGTGTGAAATACACTTCAAACTCACCGGAAAAAATGGGGAGAATTGTCATACAATAGCTCAAGAGCTCACAAGCTCATTTCGATAGATTTCAACCATTGCGTAAGAATGACGCAATTTCATTAAATAAAGCCATTCTAGAGTGCAACTCTCTTAAATTCGCCGTAAAAAATTGAGAGAGTTATCATTCGACAGTTTATTCGATTCTTGTAGCATCCTAAGCTCAGCGAAATACTCTTAGCATCAATTTACAATGTTTTGAATCGCTGAATGACACATCTCTGAATTTTTTTACGGCCAATTTCAAAAGATTTGCACTCTAGAATGGCTTTAGATCATGAAATTGCGTCATTCTTACGCAATAATGGTTGAAATCAATTGAAATGAGCTTGTGAGCTCTTGAGCTATTGTATAACAATTCTCCCCATTTTTCCGGTGAGTTTGAAGAGTATTTCACACTAAAAACTCTGTATTGCATAGTATTGCGTCATACTTATGCAAAATGATGAAGAAAGTATCCTGAAGCATCAATCACCTGTTTCTGACATCATAAACGGCTGGTCCCGCCATGCTTTCATCGTTTCAAAGGCGAGCATGTTACGAAATCTGGTTATTGCCTAAGAAAGTTGTAATATTGCATCATCACTATGCAACAATTACAAATTTCGGATTTACAGTCCATGGCGGTCACAATAAGTCCACTGGTAGCCTTTCCGGACAACTTTGAGTGGGATAGCCCTCAACAACGTGTGATTATGGAATTTCGTCATATTGCCTAATGATGATGAAATATATAATTTTTCTTGAAAGAACTTGTCCAGTGTATTTGTATGATACCGAAAAAAGGTTTGGGTGATCGCTTTTAGACGAGAAAACATGAATTTCAAAAATGCGAGCTTCAATTTTCCACTTTTTCACTATGTTCGGGGCTCTGTATCTCCTCGCCTCAGGGCAGCGCCCCCGGATTGTTAATTTTCCCAAACTATATCAAGTACGTAGTTTCAGAAAATGATACCCGCTTACTTGAAATAGGGGGGTCCCCGATCCAGGAGAATTTATTTTCTGAATTTTTTGCACTTTTTCATAGGTTTTTCAAATTTTTCGAACCTTTAACTTGGTCCAATCTCTTGACTCAAAACATGAAATTTCATCAAACTATATTTCCGCGTTTTTTAAGCCCAAGAACAGCTTTCTAGTTCATCGGAGAGCTGAGATAGCTCAGAACCGGCCACAGAGCCGGAAGGTACTTAAAAACCGGTTTTTGTACAAACGGCAGACGTCAAAAGTTTTCTCTCCTTCATAGCACTGTATGATATTTTTCTCATAAAGAATGCTCAAAGTTTTGTCCCTAGTTCCTCAGGGCAGCCCTTTTCCTGCGATCTCTCAGAAGACTCGTGATACAAAGTAAAAACATCGGCTGACATAAATGCTCACTTCAAAATGTTTTCGACGTGCTTGTAGAACCAAGGCTTATACCAGAGGCAGACGTCGTTGACCTGAACGGAATAAATGCTTTGGAGGACCCTCTATTCCGATGTTCCGTCACTCGCGTTTCACGATCGCCTAAGCTCGTCCTTGATTTCCCCTTCTATCCACTTTTCAGAGAATTTTACCTTTAAACCTAAAAACTTCACGACAGGCGCATTCTTCTCAGCGAATGTTACCAACACTTTCACGCATTTCGCTCTTATTTCTAGAAACTAAGATGAAATATGATTCACGAGCCTATCAAAAAGCTTTTGATTAGATCATTCATTGATTCCTTGCTTATTGCTAATCAAATATTACCCTTTATCACTATTTATGTCGCAATTAGTCATTGGTTTCGATTTTTTGTTCAGCTTATCACCCGGATCATCCCTCTTCTCGGCAAACGTGCTCAGCATGATCACGGCCTTCTGTTTCTCGCCTCGGCAAATCAAGATTAAATATGCTTCAGAATCTTCGCTAAAAGCTTTTTCTCCCTTCAGACGTTGATTTTTTTATGCTTAATATTTATCACTCCTTTTACACACTCTTTTTTTCCCTTCTCTCCCACCACTGTTACCTTGACTCCAGGCGCATCCTTCTTCTCGGCGAACGTGCCCAACATGATCACTGCTTTCTCCTTCGAGAAGATGGTGCCCTCGACGAAGTCGGCGACCTGGAAATGACGTCAAGTTTCAGGTCAACCGGGTGACAGAGTGTCGAAATGTTGAGACATTGGTCCAATTTCGATCGAAAAAATTAGAACACCTTCAAAGCACACCATCTCCTCTGTATCATGTGCTAGAGTAGCCCGATATTAGATGAGATTGAACCGATTTCAAACAACACAATCTTCACCTTCTCCTCCTTATCGTTCGCTCCCGAGTACTTCATCATCATCTTGCAGTACTCGTCTTGAGAATTGGCCTGAAAAAGGCCTTCTCTGATCCTTGATCTTTGATCTTTGATCCTCGATTGTCAATACTAAGCAGAGAAGGAATGGGAAAGTTCGGGTATGTTTCAGTGAGTGCTGAATAGACCGTATGACATCTTCTTACGTTGAATCGGAGTTATGTGTGGGAAAACAATCAATAATCATACTGTGATGTATTTGAGGCGTACTTTTAGTTTCTTTGTTTCAAATGTGTTTCACTAAGTACTGAATAGTTGGATCGATTACTCCTCTCGTTGGGACTTCGGGATGGAAAACAATCAATAATCATACCGTGATGTACTTGAGGTGGACGTACTTCTTCGCGGGAACCACCTGCAATCGATAATTGCTGTGCTTATTCGATTACTTCAGACTACTGTAGTGTATCGTGGGTTACTGTAGATCAATGTGTAGTACTCACCTGCAACTTCAAAGAGACTAGAAGTCCGAGAGTTCCGTGCGACCAGGGCAGACAGTAGAAGAGGTCGGAATGAGAGTTGTCGGCGCGCACGGTGATTACCTTGCGTTAAATTCGTCATGTTTGCTTCTCACTGCATTCATTTTCGAATATTGAAGGAATCTTTTGAGGCAGAATCAGAGGGAAAAGGGAGTTACCTCTCCATTGGCCGTGACTACTTCGTACTCGGAGATGGTCTCCTGGTAGAGGCCGACCTGGAATGGGGGCGATTGAGTAGAGCAAATCTCCAACCGCAACACCGCATCAACCGAAAGAATTCTTTGGCTAGATTTCGAATAGGTTTCAGGGTCGCATCAAAAAGCTTGAATTTCTGATTCCTGAATTTCAGGCTGTTTGTGTCCAGGATAAAAAACGAATTAACATTTTCGGTCAATTCACAAACCTTGTGAGAGTAAGTGGTCATGCCGACTCCAAATGCGAGTCCTCCCAGAGTCGCGTCACCGACCTGTAATTAGTTAATTACTTAATTAATTATATAATTAATTAGTAATTAACTAATTACCTCCAGACAAACGGCGAGGGTGTAGCCGCGCGGCACAAGGTACTCAACAACTTCCCTGGAAATATTCGGCTGTCACGATTGAAAGTTTCCCAATTTGAATGATAGAATGTGTTTCAGGAATCCAACAAGTACCCTTTTGCGTTTTTGTTTCAATTTGGACTCATCACATGAGTAAAATACAAAATACGTTGTTCTAACTTACTCGCACCCATCCTATACCGCAGCCTGATCGATAGATCACATCCTCACTTTCAGGCACATTCGGCTCCGCGTGCAGGATCAGATTCTTCTCTAAGTAACATCTTGCCCTCTCTCTTCTTATTTCATTCTAGTTGATTTTTCGACAGCGCGACGTTTAGTAATAGTCGCACTTAGGGTTGGCAGTTTGTGTCTGAGTAGACCGCTTCCTTTGCGCGCGCTCGGACAGGAATGAGTCCGAAATGAGAATGATCTCTCTCACTCGGACAATAAGTGGTCCGAGAATGAGAGGGGAAGGAATAGTTCAGACCACATGTGGTCTGAAACTTTCCACATGTGTTTGGAAGCCCAAATTCATGAAATTTTACTTCAAATGATACCGATACGAATAGCTAGTCAATCTGTTTAGTATTATCATGCTTTTAAAAGTAATCTGGCACATTTACAATTCACCATGTGACTGAAGAATTTCGCATTATAAGGATTTACGAGGCTGATGCTATTCAGACGATTGTCTGACTAACTACAGCGACTTTAGCACTAACTTTAGTGCAGATCTGAGCTCATTGATGGGCCAAATGTCTTCGCGTAATCAAGAATCGCATGAACCATGAGCTTTAGAGTCTTCAAAACGCATTCCGTAAACAAATTAATGACACAGGAACAGCATGACGCCGAAAAAA
>LS512661.1:24828-35784 GCA_900490845.1 Pristionchus japonicus | reverse complement strand
GATGCTATTCAGACGATTGTCTGACTAACTACAGCGACTTTAGCACTAACTTTAGTGCAGATCTGAGCTCATTGATGGGCCAAATGTCTTCGCGTAATCAAGAATCGCATGAACCATGAGCTTTAGAGTCTTCAAAACGCATTCCGTAAACAAATTAATGACACAGGAACAGCATGACGCCGAAAAAACGGCAATTTTCTGACGTCTTCAAGGTTCAGACCACATGTGGTCTGAGACACACTGTGGTCCGAGATTTTCAGACCATTCATTGTCTGAGACACCGCGCTGTCCGAGAATTTTCGGACAATGAAAATCTCAGACCACGCTTGGACACAAATTGCCAACCCTAGTCGCACTACTCCACACCACTCACCTCACAGTCACATTCGGCTCCGCGTGCAGGATCAGATTCTTCTCTAACTATTACCTTACCATTACCTTACCCTCTATTACCTTACCCTCAGTCTCCTAACTTCGTTCTAGTTGATTTTACGACAGACGACGTTTTGTAATCATCGCACCACACCACTCTCACCTCACAGTCACATTCGGCTCGGCGTGCAGGATGAGATTCTTCTCTAAGTAATACCTAATTGTCTCCTAACTTTATTCTAGTTGATTTTACGACAAGCGACGTTTGGTAATAGTCGCACCACACCACACCACTCTCACCTCACAGTCACATTCGGTTCCGCGTGCAGTATCAGATTCTTCTCGTCGAAGCTGAGAATCTCGTGCAGGTCGATCGGAATCTGGTGGCATTTGGACTGAAATGCGATTTTGTCAGGAATATTTGAAAGACTCTTTATCAAGATTTCTCGAAGGTGAGAGATACGAGTTGTATCATACGACCGAACATAAGAACTATTGCATACTAGACGACAAAATATTTCGGTAATTGATAACAATTCTCTCATGTTTCAATTCAAAAACAACTCTGCCTATTTTTCTCGCACCTTATGCAATTCTGTTTAGTTGCCATTCTATCGATGTTCAGAGCTGCGACACCTGCTTTGTTATTGTATCTGCACCGACTATACTAGAGCCATTCTAGCGAAGTGGTCGGAGTGATGAATCGCGAACTGCTCTGTTCACTCCTTTGATCTTTCATTTCACTAGCCGGTTAGAGAGCATGCAAAGCGAATAGAGCGTTCAAAACAATTCACAGATGAAAGAAGATCGAATCTCTCCCTATGTGTGACCATTAGCATCTAATCTATATACAACATCTTGCGTTTAGCGGCCCTTTATCCCTTCCGGAAATGTTTCCCTCCCTTTCTTGTTAAAATCTCTAGTGTTCGCGTGTTTTTGCTTATTCTATTTGTCGAGATAATAGAGCGAGATAGCACGTGAAATTGAGAGAGTCAGACAAATCTTTCTCGAATCGTGCATAGATCAGCCGACAATCTGTGATTACTCGACTGTTTGCGCTCTTGACTAATGAAGAAAGTGTTGAGCCGACCCCTGTCTCTCTTCATTCCACACACTCTCTCGCTTAGAATGGAGGGAGTCTCTACTCCGATTGTTCTCGATCAAATTCTTCCTCATTATACAACTAACATCTCTTTCGATCTCAAGCACTCGATGATTTTTTTGTTCGTTCCACTTTCAACACTGTTCTCGGTGTGACCGCCCTTTCCCGATCTTGGCCATCCTTGTCGACACCCGCACCAACCTTGTCGAAGAACGTGGTGGACAGCGAGAGCCAGTTGGGACGCGCGGTGCAAAGCGGCTTGCGGTCGGAGGCTGGCGACTTACCCCACTCCTTGACCTGGAATATTGATCTTTGATCTTTGACCTCTGTCTTTGAACTCTTGTTGGCCCTTCTTATCTCTCGAGATGTTTCACTATACGTACATTTCACGATGGCACCATTTGCTGATGTACAAATTGTGTAGGCTCGTTTGCTGATAAGACGGAATCGCATACCAAATCGTAGCCTACAATGATAAGCTCGCATAGTTATGGGCGCTTATCGATTGCATAAGCGGTGCGTCATTACGATTGTATGCATGAACAATACGCTTGTTCGTCTCTTGATGGGGGAAAATACTGATACCTCTCTCGAAAAAGTTGAATAATTGTAAGAAGCGCTTACCAAATCGCAGCCTACAATGATAAGCTCGCATAGTTATGCGTATCGATTACAAGCATCGCTTGCATGAGCCGTGCGTCATCCCATAAAATTGATCTTGCATGAAAACGAAAGAAGCGTTTTCGTCTAAAATTGAAAGGCGAGAAGTATACGCTATCCCAGATCTGTTCAACTGCGTGATGCTAAAGTCAGGGAAAAAAGCAGAGCGTCACCCCATCTGCGCCAGCAATTCAATAGCGCGCTTGGAGTGTCATATAGAATCAATCAGACTTACACGATCTCTGATCACCGCATCTGCGCCATCCATTCTATGACTCGCATCGAGAGTCTAATCGAATCAATCAGAACTTATTTCTCTGATCCCTATCTCTGATTTCGTTGACGCGCGCGTGCTGTCCGGGCGGGTCCAAGAATCACCCTATCCGCGCCATCTATTCTATGGCTCACATCGAGTGTCTACTAGAATCAATCAAAGCTAACTCTATCTCTGATCTCGTTGCACCCCATCTGCGCCAGCCATTCCATAGTGTGCTTCGAGAGTCCAATAGAATCAAGCAGACTTACTCTATCTCTGATCTCGTTGACGCGCCAGCTATTCTAAGACTCGGATCGAGAGTCTAATAGAATCAATCAGAACTTACTCTATCTCTGATCTCGTTGACACGCCAACAAATCTCTGACTCGCATCGAGTGTCCAATAGATCCAATCAGACTTACCCTATCTCTGATCTCGTTGACGCGCGCCGCGTGCGTGCTGTCCGGGTCGAGGAAGCGGCGCTGTAAGTAGATGCGCGCCTTGATCGCGAGGTCGAAGACCTGGAATGGTGTGGTCGACGATTACTAATTGCGACGCTGTCCATTTTTCGACAGGCGACGTTTCCCAAACACTACACCACCAAACTCACGAAGCTCGCGGGCAGGCAGAAGAACAGGATGACCAGCCCGCGGTTGTTCTCGAGGAAGTTGATGGCGGGTTGCTTGAAGGGGCCTGGAATAGTGATAGTTCTGGTTTATTCTCATTACATGGTGATAGGAATCTTAAACTTATCTGTGTTTCAAGCTCTCAGTAAAAGAGCTATGATGCGAGTTCGATGATAAGTGGTGCAAATGTATGCAAGACTCACTGAGAATTGTTGATAGAATGTTCTCAAACGCTCTACTAGTGGATCTGGGCCTAGTTCCGAAACACTCTGCCTAAGAACTCACTGAGGACAGTCGACAGAATGGCGAGTCCCAGCTTGAATGCCTCCTTTGCGTAGACGAAGGGAAGGCACAGCAGGATAGTTAGAAAACCAGGAGGCTGCAATCACAGGTAATGCGTCAATAATTGCTTGGCTCGTTTGAAGCGTCTAATGGAACATGGGCTTATGTGTGGAGATGGATAAAAGTAGATACATTTGTCAAAATTAAGATTAATAAACGGGAAATACACAAACCTCCCTATTCTTCGGCACAGCCATTGCGCGAGAGGCGAAGGGAATGAATAAGAGTGTGCTGAATTCAGCGCTCGAGTCCCTTATCTCTCTCCTAAACTGCCTCGCGTCTCCCCCTCTTGGCACGGCTCCAGAACCTCCCTAACGGGCTCTCTTTCTCTCGCACTCTCTCAGATTTGCGTGTTGTCTAGAGCCTTATCGCGACTGAACTTCGTCCCGGGGCCACTAAAATCTCAGGACAAAATTGTGAAGCGCCTGCGTCATTTTACTAGCAGTAATGAAGCAGGAATGGAGCTGGGAAGGCAGTATACTGCTGAAAAGTGAAACATCAAGGGCAATTTAGAAGTATCAAAATCAACGAAGTTCTCAAATCGAAATTCCCGACATCGTTTGAGTTTCGTGAATTCGTTAAAAGAACAGAAACATGAGAAGATTGATTGTACCTTCAACGACGTCATAAAAAACCTAAACTGGTGGAAAGTATTCATTGCGGAAGTGCGTCCCACAAACTCGGAATTCGTTATCAGCTCTATTGCATTCAACAGATCATCTCGAATTTGCAAGCTCTCTCGCTTTCTCTGACCGACGGGAGAGCAGGGTGGATTGGCAAAGTCAGGCAATTCTGATGATCCAATCTCTTCCCAAATCACATCGTGAGAATCTTCAATTCACGTACTCTTTCGTAAAACGAGAAACGAAAGATCATGGAAGGTTGAGAGACAGATCTGATCTAGGCAGCACCCCTTACCTTTTTCTCTTATTGCCATTTTAATCGCGAGGATTCCTCGCACTCGCTCGATAAAATAGCGCTAGCTTAGCAGCTTCTACTTGTTTTCGTATACATTCGCCGTTGAGCTCGTCATCTTCGCGTAATTTCAAACAGTATTTCATCGGTAAGAGAGGCGAGACAATGTGTGAAATGAAGAGACGGTGACCTCATAAGCTCTAGCTTTTGCTCAGCAACGTAGGTTAGAGTTCAAATGGCAAACTCTCCTGACTCGGTACGCTCTCTCCCTAATCGCAGAAACGAGATAGTGTGCTGGATGGAGATAGGGCTTTACTTTTGCTCAGCTACGCACAATCTCGCGATAATTTTGCCTCGTGTTGGGGAACTTCCTGATGTTTTCACATTTCCTCACCCCTAATGCACCGAAATCGGCTTATTTTGAGACTTATTTGATTTTTTTTTAAAATATCATATCCTTGTTCCGAATGTGCTAAATCGTCTTATTTGTCAATATTTTACCTCTAGGAAGTCTAAATCTAGACTTACTTTTGTTGGCCACTCCTTTTTTGGGAGCTTCCATAGTATTCAGAGTCAATCTCTCTGCTCTTTCAATCCCTTCAGTTCACTCCACTCTCACGAACTCCCATTTATCTCGTTTTTCAGTGTGCACTTCGCTTTCAGAGTGCACATAACGACTCCCGAAAGCCCCACTCTCTTTCGTATCATTCGCTCATATTTTCGCTGCGTTTTACTCATTCTCCATTCGTAACTATCAATTGTTTCTAAAGAGCGATCTGTACTATCTCTAGTACCTGATGAAGTGTCTGCGCTCTTCAAACAACCCGCTCTGAGGAACCTGACTCTCCTCAATTCACCCACTCTCTCGCTCTGTCTGATCAACCAAGTACTTGCGATAGAGAAATGCTCGCCCTGAGGGTTCTTTGCTCTTGAACTTAAGTGAGTTTGTTGTAGCAACGCCGAATATAAATAAAACGCTTTATGGTGTGCGCAGTTGTGTTTGAATGAAACATCATTCTTTCAAGTTTTAAGTTGGATTCATGCCTACGAACCGATGTACCCACCTGACAATTACTCCCATGGCCGATCAGTGGTTGTTTACTTATTTTCGCATGGGAATCTATCCACATGACTAACAAAGAGTAGGCGTTCACTGTCCTTCGTCATCTGAACAGCTTTTACGTGGGAGGAGGCGTTATTCCGCATAATTAATTATGCCTGGGAGGATGGGAGGGCGTTCCAGTCCAGAGAGGCGGAGATTTTCTGGAGCAGTCAGTTCATTCAGCGCTTCGTTCATAGCGAACATCACTTGCCCGCGATATTTTGATTCGGATGCGTGAACTTTTACGCATGTAGCCCTATCCTAGGGATCAGACTGCCTGAGTGAAATTGTAATGCCCTTTAGGTCGCATAATTTTGACATGCAAGAACGTCCAGTCATTCAATCGCGAGTGGGCGGCTTACGGTTGATTATGTAAACATGGATGAGTACTGTTACAATGACTAGGTGGGGTTTTCGGATTTCATCCGTGTTCCTTTCGTTTCTGCAGAATGGAATCTCTGATCAGTTGGCGATTCCTTCATTCAAAGTTTCCGTTATGGTATTGCCCCATCTGTTATGATATCATCGTTGAAACATACTTCTGCTCAAAGCGCGATGTTATGGTGTGACTCAGGCTCAATGATGCGCGATTCTTGAACTGCTACGTTGCCTCACGGATCCGCTATCATCCGGGTACTATCCTCGATGATCCTTCTTCCGATAGACTACCGTTTCTTTAGCTAGCACTCTTTCTGAGCGACCCTCCTGTAAAAAACACGTGGAAAGAGATGGTCAGCTCTCCTGGTACTATCCTCGATGTTCCGGCTTCCGAAAAGGGCTCGAGATAGTTCATTAGCCCTCTGGGCCGCCTTCTTCACCCCGCACCCCCTGATATTTGCGCACCACTCTTTTCTTGTCCAATCCATCCCCTCTCACTCACGTAAGTGTGAGGCGACTCTCACCTGTCTGGCTCTCTCCAAATCACACGCTCTCTCACCCTGTCTGATCAGGGAAATGATCTAAAGAGTCAGAGCGCTCTGTATAACTTTCTCCCCTCCATTCTTCTCCCCACCCCAATCAGACGTCCCCCGCGGGGTCTTTGTTAACGGGTGCGAAATGCTCTTTGACAGGTGCTTTTGCGGCTCCGCGCACTAAAGTGTGAGGATAATGGACGCTGGCCCCCGGTTCAGGTTACGCAGAAGGGGAGAAAGTTTCGAGTGTGGATCGCTAGACTGTCACTGATTGTTAGAGAGGTTTGACGGATTCTGCAGTGCAGTTGCTCATTCTGTACTGACGCTATGCTTTCGAAAGTTGATGCTTATCAGTGCGTTCGTCTAAGAATCACACCCCTAGCGGTACAGCAAAATGTGCCACTATGAGATTCCTGCAGATTATGATAGGCCTAGGTACCCTACATCGATTTCTGTTATTATCATGTGTCAGTCATTCTCATTTGCATAATTGCATGCTCCCAAAGTTTGATCACATTTTCACTTTTATGCCTGCTATTCAGCTATTAGCCATAAATGGGTTGGTTCACGCGCTGTCCAACGTAGTTTAAAGTGCTGTAGCCCTCCTCGCCGCTGTTTCTGACCTCACTTTTTCGAAAGCATCTCATCTGAGTCTGAGATCATAATTTCAAAATCGCCAGCCATTTTCGCGTGTTTCCGGTTTGAATCGCCTTGAAAGTCGCGCCACTCACTTACTTTTTACGTGGATTTCCAGGAATTCTGAAAAAGTGTGATTTCAAATTTTCGAAATGATGATGCGATCTTCGCTCGCGTTTATCGTCACTTGATTTGGTACTCTCCATTTCCCATTCTCTATCACCCAGTTTGTCGGGCACCCAAAGTCGAAAGATCTAGAGGAGTTCCCGTCACCTTGCGTGTTCTTTTCATCACTAATATTTTCCACGGTTTAGCAATTCAATTCACATAAAATATTCAAGCAAAGTACTTGCTGATTTCACTCCCGGAATGCATAATAATGCGAACCTCATCACATGACATGATTTTTCGCTCTGAAGATCTGTACCCGAGCTGATTTCATTCCTCCCGGAATCCATGATGAGCAGCAGAGTCAGGTTGAACCACCGATTCTCCCCACTTTACGTGTTGCCTCACACTGTCTAACCAGCGAGATAGTATAGGCAGAGATCTCAGATTCGTACCTGATTTTTCCCTTCACTGAATGCATAACTTGCAGCATGTCGGGTCGAGCAGAATCTCTTCACGCTGCATGCTATTTAGTACGGAGCGTACCGGATCTCTAGACTTCCGTACCCGCGCTCATTCCCACCTTCTCCCGGGATGCATAATGAGCACAAGATCGTGTGACCTGCTCTGCAGATTCGTATGCGCTTCTGATGTTTCTGCGGTTAGAGAAGCGAAAGATCACGCAAAGTGGAGAGACGAGTCAACGAATCCCGCGCTGCTTCTGATGAGTTTTCCCAAGAAACCCGGATTATGCAGCGCATTAGAGCTGGAGTTGGGGTCGTGTCTCTTCAGTAAGCACACTCTCTAGCTTTTCGAACTACACTGCTGAACATTGCTCTCTAATTCAAATCTTGAGTCTTGCTCTCGCGGGCATCGGGTGTAGAAGATTCTGATTATATCTCGAGAAACCCGGTTTGCAAGGTACATTGCTAATGCGAGTCTTGGGATGTAGATCCGCCCCCGCGAGTCAAAGACTTCACCGCATGAGCAGTTCATTTGAGTATAGTTCTCAGCACGGATTTCATGGTTCTTGCTTTTCTTGTCTGAGACACAAAAAAAAGTGCGAAATAGAGAGATAGAACTCTGCCTTCTGCCCCAAAGCCTTTGGGGATGTTCCCACAAAATCGCCTGTTATTAGGTAGTCACAGCCACAGTTGGTGAAAGAACAGCCCAGTCTCCTCGTTTCTAACGATATTTCGTTGTTCTGACAGGGTAGAGATCCCTACTTATAACTCCTCCTTCATCCTCACCATATCCGGATTACTGGCTACTTACTGTACTGTTTTCGTATGTCCGCGAGTGTTCCATCCATGACTCTCTCACTTTCCCCTGATCTCTCGCCATTCATCCAGTTCACGGTTCCATTCATGGCCAGACCACCGCGTTGCGTCATTACTAGTCAATAGGTCTCTCGCCTCTCGAGCAGTGTCTCTCCACTTCACACACTATTTCTCCGAGACCCGTCTTTGAACTCCTAATTCCTACGTAAGAAGAGACTGGTTTAGAGCCGCCCGTCTTTTTATCCAGACAATGCGGTGCCCTGTAGTCCCCTCCTCGTAAAGTTTAGGAGCCAAGAGGTATACAATGTCTGAGAGAGAGGCCATTCTTATACGTGCATTATACTGCCGTTCGCTTGATTCTTCTTTGTTGGGTATCTTTGCTCTACGAACGCCCAATTATTTTCATATATATGCAGTACCCAAACCCATCGTTTCCTCATCGTATCGATTCATTCTTTCGACCTACCGACACAGAGTATCGACTACCGTAACCCTCCCTGATTCAGGATGACCAGTCCTCCTCCTCTACTTGCTGCAGTGCTCCTGCTGCAGCTGTCTTCTGGGGTACTTGCCGCACCAGGTACGGTATCCTTCCGGTCTTCCGGAACCGGTAAATAGAAAGCCATGGCGGGAATCGATAACTAACTTTATTCCCATTACAGCCGACGTCACTGCCTCAGACGGATTCAAGGAGGCTTCGGCGCTGCTGAATCGGGCGGTCAACTTAACGGTAAGCATCTATTGATTGCTGATCTCTGTCGTGAACAGGCAGGCCATAGACGCTGTAGAGCAGGGCTGTGCAAAACTTTTACGGTCTCTCATTTCGCAACGCTCTCTCGCCGGTCAGACAGAGCGAGAGAGCATGTGAATGTGAGAGACCTTAAAATTTTGTCTCCACTAATGGTTGACTTGATTTGTGGAACTTTTTCATTTCAGGCCGACCCCTGCGAGGACTTCTACTCCTACTCTTGCGGCAACTGGGTCGAGTCCCATGAGATTCCCTCCGACCGAGTGAGCATCTCTCGATTCGTGCTGCTGAGGCAGAAGGTCACGAAGGAGATGAAGGGTGAGGGATTAGTATTTTATTTTATTTTATTGCATGGAATATGCCCATCTCACTGCTTTCATCGGGAATTCTTGGTTGAAGAAGTGTGTGTGAAACATATCTATGCGTCTTGAACATAGGGGTGTTTTAATAGTAAACGGAGGGGTTAGTCTCATGAGATTCCCTCCGATCGAGTGAGCATCTCTCGATTCGTGCTGCTGTGGCAGAAAGTGACGAAGGAGATGAAGGGTGCGCGGAATTATTAGTTTTATTGCACTGACAACTGCCAACCCAATGCGCTATTCGAGAATTCTAACTGGATGAACAGAGTATGAAACATACATTTGCGTCTTGAACAAATGAAGGGTGAGGGAATAATAATTTTTCTGATGCCAGCACTATGCTCATTGCACTACTCTGTTTCAATTCAAAGATCATTCAGGTGTGAAACATAGGCTTGAGAGGGGGTTCAGGCTTTAACTTACTTCGTTCAAATTCTGAGCTATCAACATGACTTGTTGATAAATGTGAATGAAATATGATCTTCAGACGTGCTCGAATCCACCTCGGACGTCTCCAAGTCCAAGTCCAAGCAGAAAGTCAGACAGATTTATCGGTAAGTTTGTATTTATTATGTAATGTGAACCAAATTACCACCTCCCTAGCTCTCGACGAAAAGAACACCTCATGAAACCTATTCAAACACAGTTAATCGCCCTGAGAAATCTATCAACCTTCGCTTGCTCTTACCGGCGAGAGAGCATGAGAAATTGAGAGAGTCGACCTTTCACTCGTATATTTCAAGCACCTGCTTGGAAGAGCTCGAGAGAGCATGTAATAAACAGAATTTATTCCTATTCTGTGTTGCCTTTCTCATCCATTCAGACAGGGCTAGAAAGCATTCAAAATAGAAAGAATCTGAGAGTAAATATTCTCAATTCAGCACTTGCCTGGACGAGGAAGCGCTCGAGAAGGCCAAGAGCCAGGACATGATCAAGGCCATCAAGGTCGGGAGTTTGATCTTTGATCTCTGATCTTTGATCTTTCTCAGGCGGTCGGCAGCTGGCCGATGATCGAGGGATCGACGGCCAAGTTCAACCCGCGCGAGTTCGACTTGACGAATTTGTTGGTGGAGGTAAGGAAGTTTGCTTAGTTCGTTCTTAGGCGATTTTAGGAAACCTTAGGTCTTCTGTACCTTACTCTACTGTAGCACATGGAAATCAGAAGTATGGGGAATACGGAGAAAATAATTAAAACACGCGAGTTCGACCTCACGAATTTGTTGGTGGAGGTGCGGCATTTTTGCCTTAACGTGATTTAGGAATGAGGTCGCGCTTAGGTTTTCTAAGGCCTTTTTTGTCTGAGGTAAATATGAGCCCGTTTGCGTAAGAGTCAGACAGCGCTTGGCACAGTGAAAAAGTTGAGGGCTGAGGTAACTATGGTTTTCGATGGGTCTTAGACTGCTAAAAACATATTCGGAAGCTCGATGCACAAAAATCGATTTTGGGTAAGTTATGCAAATTACAAAATAAGGCTGTTTTAGGGTCTTAATAGAATAATTCAGCAACGGAAAGTGCTATCAAAAAAGTTCTGGAAGTGAC
>LS512661.1:8932-22710 GCA_900490845.1 Pristionchus japonicus | reverse complement strand
GTCACTTCCAGAACTTTTTTGATAGCACTTTCCGTTGCTGAATTATTCTATTAAGACCCTAAAACAGCCTTATTTTGTAATTTGCATAACTTACCCAAAATCGATTTTTGTGCATCGAGCTTCCGAATATGTTTTTAGCAGTCTAAGACCCATCGAAAACCATAGTTACCTCAGCCCTCAACTTTTTCACTGTGCCAAGTCATCCCAGATTTGTCCGATTCTTACGCAAACAGGCTCATATGATTATAGCTTCCTCCAAATATGATGAAGCGTTAAGGTCAGGCTTAGGAAACCTTAGTCTACGGCAGCAAGAGTGATGGAAAGAGAATGGGAGAATCGCAAATTCGGACTGAGCTTTTTGTTGGTGAGTGTGAAAAGCTTGTGAGAATAATGATATTCGTCTTCTTTTCCATTACCTGTGATCACTGATTGAAGTCAATATCTTTTTTTTAAAATCAATACAGAGTGAAAAATCAGTTTTAGCATTTCGTGTGGGCTTTTATGCGTGATGTGAAGCACATTCCACTTTCTGAAGATGAAAACTGAAAACGTCTATTTCTTTTTTGGCTGTCATTCTCTTGTGAAATGAGCCCACCATTCCAAGGTCGCTCCGGCGGTCGCCCCGGAGACAGCGAGCAAGCTCCCACGGGTATCTTGTGGCGTGTTGCAGTCTTGGTCCGCCCTTGCTATCCTTAGTTAATCATATTTGCTACAAGGTGTGCGCGATTCGAAAGTCTGTGGGACCTGTCTAACGTTGCCCCTTTGTTAAAAATGAAATGTTTAGCTTATGTGAATCGCGTGCTCACCACTGGTAGTTATCTCGAACGTGTTGTATGTTGCAAAAGGTTGGAAATCACGCAAAAACTCTCATAATTTCCTCTCCAGGTCGGCTTCCGCGGCGTCTCGCCCTTCCTCGATGTGTACATTACGATCGACCCCAAGAACACCTCGCGGAGGGTGCTGTCGGTGAGTGCCTTTGATCTATGATCTTTGATCTTTGGACACTAAAGCCGTTCAATGCTCTTCACAACATCGAAGTCTGGCCGCAACTGATCTGCGATCCGTTCGACATTGCAAATCTTACCCGAAAGCGAGCTAATACCCAGAGACATAACGGGAGCAAGTGACGTGAGAATCTTCATTCCAGCTCGACCAGGGCGGTCTGGGTCTGGGTTCCTCAGCCAGAAACTACTACCTGAACACGACCAAGTACGAGAAGCAAGTGAAGGCGTACAAGACGTACATCTTTGAAAAGGTAAGAAAAACCAAACGTCTCGAGCTAATTTTTTCTAAAAAAAGTCTGACCATCGAGTGCATACTTGTCCGATTATTGCAATTGTTTACAAGCACATAGCGGGCAGGTAATAACTCAAATCTGGATCATTTTCTCTTCACTGAATCAAGAAACATATCCGCGTTCAATAAGTCAAATCCATTTCAGGCCTCCCTCATCACGGAGGACTACGGCGCGGCACTGTCCGAGATGGCGCTCAAGTGGGTATCGTTTTCTCTTTCTTGGCGGGGCTTCGCAACGGTCATGTAAAGATTATCATCCGAATGGCCTCATCCGACCTAGTGTAGTGCCTTCTGCACCGCTTATGTGATGAACCTTTTTTGATCGCTCTCCGAAGAGATGTGAAGCACAATTAACCTTCCTGGAACATCCTGGAATTCATTGATGAGGGCCTTATTGCAGGGCTGATATTGAGGAGATCTTCAACCTCGAACAGAAACTCGCTGAGATCCTACTGCCGAATGAGGACAGGAGGTGATTAATTAGCTAATTAATTACTAATTTAATTAGTAACATACAACTTGCTATGAGGATAAGAGGTGATTGAATTTTTTGTTTTTGTAGGCAAAGGGAATCGATGACCAATTGAAAAGGTTACTAAAACAGATCTTTTTGTTAGTTCAATGGAACGTATTTATTCCGAGTTCGAAAAGATCTGAATAATTATTCCAGGAACTACACCGAAATGCACAACGTGCGCAAGCTGAGCGAGCTGAAGACGCTTTTCCCGCTGGTGAGAATTTTTATCAAAGAAACTGTCTGACTAGGGAAGATCCTGACAGTCCTACTAGGATCGAAATGAGAAGAACTTCTAGTATCATAACAAGCACAATTTGCGAATTGGGTGCTCTAATTTGGGGAAACGCTCTTCCCGCTGGAGAGCAGGCATTTTGTTCTCGTCTCTCGAACCAAAGCGCTCTCTCGTCAGTCAGACAGGGCGAGAAAGCGTGCGAACAGAAGAGAAACAGAAGATCTCTCTTATATTCTATCCGATGAACTGTTATGTTTCACAAGATGTTTATCCACATCGAGCATGCGACTTGATCGATAGATTCATGGAATATCCTGAAAAAATGCACAATAAAAACGGCTTTCTCATTGAGGTGTGGCCGCTAGGAAAAGTCGCCTGTCGAAAAATCAACAAGGGTTGCAAAAGTAGTAATCGTCGCCCTAACCACACCACTCTCAGATCGACTGGCCGCGCTACTTCAAGGCTCAGGCCCCCTTCGACGTCCACCCCTACTTCGACTCCGACCCCGATGTCATCATCTCCGAGATCGACTTCCTCAAGAGACTCACGAACCTGCTATCGTGCGTGGTGTAGTTGTTGAGAAACGTCGCCTGTCGAAAATTCAACAAGACTTTCGAAATTAGTAATCGTCGCCCTTGCAGCAACACCGAGCCGCGCATCGTCGCCAACTACATCATGCTGAGATATTCCGGCAGCTTCGGGTTGACCTACGACAAGCGCTACGATGACGTATACCATGTCCGTTCGCTTTTTTTTGTGTTCGAAATTTCTAGAATTGTTCGGTTTCCGGTTCTCATTCATGTCCGTTTGGAGTTTTTGGTTCTCATTCATGTCCGCTCTGTTTCCCGGCTTTCCTTCTTTACCCACAAATCAAAATTCGAGAGTGTATTCGGTTGAGTTTCACTTGTAGTACTTCACATTATGTGCGATAGTGTGAATAGTGTCGACGAGATTAGGGTTGGCAAAAAGAATCTCAACATTGAATCTGAATCATTCCTCGTTGAATCGCGCGGTCGAGAGATTCAAATGAATCGATTCGTTTGAATCGAGATTCATTTGAATCTTTGACAGAGAATGACTGGTTCAAGCTCCGATTTTCGACAAACAAAAAACTTTTTCATGTTTATTTTCATGCAGATTCTTATAATTGATGGTTGTTCATGATTTTGGGATGAATATTTTTACTCTTCTCCCGAAATCCATGAACGGATAAACTCAAAACAAACAAGACGCTATCAGAGCAAGTTGTTATACGATTTGTCACAGTCTAATGATTGGTTTTGTTCTATTGATCGCACTAGACTTCTCTTCTCCCCTTTTTATCAAGCGCGGTTGAGAATATCCAGGAGAAAGTCACAGTAAAAACAGACAAGTAAGCAGGCATTTTTGAAGCAGGTACTATCAGATATAGTTCATGACTAGACAAAAGTCATCACTGAAGCTGTGAAGCACGTATCTCTTCTGAAAACCGTCCTTAGAAAACAAAGATTCATTTGAATCTCTCAAAGATTCAGTTGAATCTTCATTCTGCGCTCACTCTCACTCATAGATTCATTCCACTCTTCATTTCCCGCGCCAAAGCGGTCGGGAGAGATTCTTTTTGCCAACCCTAGACGAGATGGTCAGTGTAAAAATATAATTTTTATAAAATTCAGAAACTCGTCAAGATCCTGCTCGGCAAGGACGACAAGTCGGAGAGGTGAGTCAGTTGGTGATAGCCCTACCGTATCCGATCAGTTTTCGATCGGTTTAAAGTAGTGCATACCGTAATCCTCAATCGATAACTTCCAGATGGAAGGATTGCGTCGCAGCCGCCCAAGGAAAGATGGCTTACGCGTCCAGTGCACTCTATGCAGAGAAGTACTTTGATAAGGTACGGTAGAATATCGATCGATACCGTAGTCGATCTGTTTCTATTAGACAAGCCTCCTAATCAGTTATCGATAGCTTCGATGATGTACCTACCGTAATCCTCTCAGAGCGCCAAGGCCACAACTCTCGCGATGATCGACGAGATCACGACCGCCTTCAATGGCATGCTCAAGGAGAACTCGTGGATGGACGAGACGACCAAGAAGGTGAGGGCGACGATTACTAGAGATACGCACGCAATGCAAAATTTGACAGGCGAGGTTTAGTAGGGTGCACACCACGAAAGTGGTGAGGTCGACGTTTACAATCAACTACACCACGCTTCCAGGAAGCTCTGGAGAAGGCCAACAACATGATTCGGCTGATCGGATTCGCTGACTGGGTGCTCGATGATGACAAGCTGGATGAGTGGTACGACAAGGTGAGGAGGGCGACGTTTACTAATGAGCACACCCAATGCAAAATTTGACTAGAAACCAGTTTGACGACGTTTACTAATACACCACGCATTTCCAGCTCGACATCAGCGCTACGGACACGCTGGAGGCGATGGTGGAGAAGAGCCACCGGTGGAGCAACGACTTCTCCTACAGGAGACTGCTGGAGAAGGTGGGTGGTGTGGACAGCGGGAAACGTCGGCCGTGGTGTGGTGCGATTTCCTAAACGTCGCCTTCAGGTCGACCGCCACGAGTTCACCACCAACTCGGCAACGGTCAACGCCTTCTACTCGAGCATCAAGAACGGCATCAGTGAGATTTTCAAAAATTGTTTTCTACACTCGTTCCTTCCGCATCGCTTTCCACGGCTACACTCAGTCTATGTTTCAATCTTGAAACACATCAGAAAATGAAAATACATTCGCTCAGAGACTTATGGTCAAAACAACAATAATAAAAAAATAACAATAATAATAACACCGATAATAACAATAATAATTCAAATTGCAGTCTTCCCCGCGGGCATCCTGCAACTGCCCTTCTTCTCTCCTTCCTTCCCCAAGGCGCTGAACTACGGAGGCATCGGAGCTGTTATTGGACACGAAATCACGCATGGATTTGATGATCTGGGTAAGCAATAACAACAACAAAAATAGCAACATTAACAAAAACAACAACAACAACACTATATTCCAGGCAACCAATTCGATGCCTCGGGCAACCTGCACGAGTGGTGGCAGCAGCAAACGAGAAAGGAGTTCGAGAAGAGGGCCAAGTGCATTATTGAGCAGTACGGGAATGAGACGGTGAGTGGTGCACTCGGGCGACGTTTACTAATGGAACACTACTAAAATTTACTGGGATTGTAAATGATGAAGGCGACGATTCAAAAGATATACAAAGAGTAGAATGCGATATAGATGAGGTGTATTATCGAGCAGTACGGAAATGAGACGATGAGTGCGGAATGAAGAACGAGTGCGGAATAAGGCTAGGACGATTACTAATGACGTTTGCAATGGAAAAATCAGCGTTGTATCAGTGTGGGAACGAGATAGGGGTTCGAGAAGCGGGCAAAGTGTGTTATTGAACCGTACCTGAGGAAAGGCGATGAATACTAATGACACACGCAATGAGAAAGTAATTAAGAAATTCTATGTATAAGCGAAGCTAAACGTTCGAATGAGACGTGTTTCACTATCTTCAATTGAACAGATAAACAATGTTTGAATTGATTTTCCATTCTTTTAGTATACTGAACACAATAACCAATCCTTCAGATCCCCGAGATCGACATGAACCTGAACGGGAAGCTGACTCAAGGAGAGAACATTGCCGACAATGGAGGCATCAAGGCGGCTTATAGAGTGAGTGATTTGCCACGTCAGGGGGTCTGAAGTCTTTGATATGTGGCATTGACTTCTTACTGAATTGAGCGAGAAATAAGGCTAGGAAATTGCCGACAACAGAGGCATCAAGGCTGCGTACAGGGTTAGTTGAGCAGTGTTGTAAAGAAGGCGAGAGACATTCCTGTTTTGGATAATAAAGATTTCAAATGTGTAAGTTTCATACTGATGTTTTGTTGGTGCTGCAGAGTGAGACACAATCATCCGTCGTCATCATCCGTATTTGAGATAACATGGAATCTTGAGAACGCGAACTCTTCTCGTTCAGGCGTACACCTCCTACCTCGCCAAGCACGGCCCCGAACCGAGACTGCCTGGAATGCCACAGATCACGAACGAACAACTGTTCTTCATCGGATATGCACAGGTGAATTCCCATTGAAATGATAAAATAAGGATGAAATGGTTATGTTAGGGTAGTTGTTGTTTGAACACGCGAGTTTTGGTGAAAAAAGGAGCAGAAACTGCTCGGCATGCCGCAGATTACGAATGAGCAGTTGTTCTTCATTGGATATGCTCAGGTGAGCAACCAAATTTGAGCTCTTATGGATCATTGTTAATTGTCAATTATTACAATTCTCAAATCCAAAACTATGCAAGATAATCAAGGGGCCTTGCATTAGATTGCAAAAAAACCGTATCAAAGGAGCCGTTTCAGATCGGTTTCATCGAAACTCCAAATGTCTCTCAATCCTGAAAGTATTGTTAGTCCGTGGGATCGTTGGGAAATTTAAAAAATCTACATTTCTCGCAAACTACCGAATTCCAGACATGGTGCAACAAGTACAAGCCCGAGGCGCTCACCAACACCGTCCTCACTGACCCGCACGCGCCCGGCAAGTTCCGAGTCGAGGTTGTCGCGAAGAACCAGAAGGAGTTCGCTGCGGTGGGTCTTACTTTTACAAACATAGTTTGAATCAACTGCGGTAGGGTTTTATTGATGGGGCTGCGGATAAGAGTTCACTGGTAGGTCCAACTTAATTGATTGATGGTGCTGCGGTAGGCCACGGCTCTCAAATCGATTTCTTCTTCAGGCATTCAACTGCCCCGTCGGCTCACGAATGAACCCCGACGAGCGATGCGCTGTGTGGTAGGCTACCGTATGCCGAACTACCGTATTCCACCGTAATCCCTATTGACTCTCCCATATCTCACTGATGTATTGATTCCACAAATAACGAATCGGGTACTGTAAGTATCGACGACCACCGAGCATTCTCTGACTTATCGATTTATTGATTTATTGATTATCGATTTTTGTAAATTCCTGAACGATGCATTTGTAGGCAACTGCTTGAAAGTGTGCATAATAATGTTTTTTTTATTAAATTTAAAAACAAAAAAGCTAGTAAGTAATCTCGACAAATCGGACCTCTTCGATCAATGTGCTTGTTCTCTGTGTAAGATAAATAATTCCATGCGATGTGAGTGGTTGTTTCCTGTCTCAACGATCTTCCTTTTCTCTTCAACGATTTTCCTTTTTATTGTTGGTAGGAGAGGCCCGTTCCCTCATCAGTCCTTCTTCCTCTCATACTGATCCTTTGCTGCTATACTATTCTCGCTATTTTCGTGCCTGAGTTTTTGAATTAAAAATATTTCAGATACCTACACAATCTCAATGGCGGTTGTTTTCTGACAATAGAAAATTGAAGCAATTTTTCGAACGATCAAAGGTATTGTAGGACAGCAGGGCGTTCAATAATTATTCGCACCAGGGACAAGTTTGAGGTAAACCAGAAGAACTCAAGACCGGATTCGAAAAGGATGTTGCTCTCGATCCAGAAGCAGATTCTAGACACCGAAGTCTGTCAAATGTAGTAGTTCAAAAAGAACGTTTGTGCATGAATAAAGTATACCTATTTGTGTTTTTTTTATGAAATTGAGATTTTATCGTGCTGAATAAATACAATAATAATGAATGAGAAGAGTCCAGATACCTAATATTAAGTAAAAGTTCAAATACGTGATCTATTGTTCAATCAACGAAACGGGTCTTCCTAAAAGTAGCACGCAATACAATAATAAAAATGAGCACGAAAACTAATCGATGTAGGCATCTTTCTCAATAATCGCACTCGAACGGGTCTTGCGAGTAGTAACTCTTCTTCATCGGGGGTTGAAGCATGCAATCATCTTGGAAGAGACGTCTCTTGCAGCTCTTTCCGGCAGGAGGAGAACTAGGAGTAGGAGTAGGAGCATTGAACTCAGCCTGAAAGAAGATACGATGAGTATGAGCAATCAAAGAGAGTGAAAATCAGAAAATATGATGAAAAAAATGTGCGAATGAAGTACCTCCTGAATCTCAATCGCTCTCCTCTTCGTCAGAGTGAATAAGCATCTCTCCCTGTAGGCCTTTCCACGGAAACGGAAGTGATGGGCGAACTCTGAAATGATCGGGTAATGCATGAATCGTAAATTCCGTGTACTTTGAGTAGAATAGGAACGAGGAAAACGTTCAAAGAGAATCAAAACTAACCTCGGAAACCCTCGACGTGCATCATTCTGCATGCCCACTCGGCACCTACCAAAGCTTCGATGAAATCGAACTGAAATTAATTTTATTATAATTTAGATTAAGTAAATGAAAACATTTGACACTCAAAAAATAAAGCTTACATTGTTCTCTGTCAGAGGGAATGCCATCTTTTCCCAGATGGGATATGGTCCGAAAGGTAGAATGAGATCGAAGGACCAGGGAGTGATGTTGGTAGTGAAGAGATGCTCCTGAATAGATATCATTTTAGTTCATTTTTGTTGAATGTACTAGACTCGAGCATCACAGGTTTATCGAGTAAGTGTAAGAATGAATTCTTATGAAGAACTAAGCAAGTGTCGAAGACAAATTGTGAACTCACCCCGCCCAATCCCTTGAGCATATCCTGATCGTTCTTGAACACATCCAGATTCTTCTGAGCGTGAAAAATATTGGCGGGAGTGTAGAAACTGCAAGAAATTGATGGTTAATTAATCAATTACTAACATTTTTAATGGTAGATGATTTGGAACTTGTGGAGTTCACCGGAGGAGTGTCTACCCACCATCTACGCCGTCCACCAACCCTGCTTACAACCCTGTTAGGGCAGTACTTAACCCTGTTAGGGCAGTACAAATTATAAAATGAGTGAAACATACTCTTATTTCTGGGGAACTCTACAAGTGCCGATGATTTTAACTCACTTCTCTTCGGGAATACCATACGAATCATCCGACTCGGCGCAATCCTCAGACTCATCGGAATCCGAATATTCGCGATCAGCATCGTATTCCTCACTGCGATCTTCAGTATCCGAGGTGATCTCATCCTCCTCGATTTCTTCGTCGTCCTTATCAGAGAGATTAAACCTGAGAAGTAAACGTTTACGATTTGAGCTTTTTCGAAAAATCAGAATAGACAAACATTCGAACATATGAACAACCTGCTTACCTCTCAGAATAAGGCAGTGGGGTGTCCGACTCAACACTGAGAAAACCCAGCTTGGAGTGATCTATGTTGTCAGTTTCCTCTTCATCCTCCATCTCATTCACTTCTTCCACGATTATGACCTCGAACTCTTCCTCGATTTCGAAACCATCGTCCGTTGAGATGGTGATGCTGAAAAGAAAACAATAACATACCACAACAACAACAACAACAACAACAACAACAACAACAACTCACATCTTCTCAGGACGAGGCATGATCTCTTCCTCCTCATCCTCCGACCAGTTCAGCTCAACCGAGTGAGAGGGGCTGCTGCAGCTGCTGCGGTCGGAAAGTTCGTCGTCCGAATATTCAATGGCCCCGAGCAGAGCTTCCTCGTCTTCAGGATCCATGGCGTGAGGCCTGTGAAAGTGATATTGAATGACTGTTACGACTGGAGAAGGAACAACAATAGCAACAACAACAATAACTCACGTTGCAGGGCGAGGCTGGGTTTCCTCCTCACCACTTGACCAATCAGATTCAGATGACCGGTCGGTGAAATCAGAGACATCATCGGAACTGAAAAATAACTGGTTGAATAGATCAACATGTGTAATATTTTTCAATATCTCCGAAATTATAAAACTCACTAGCTTTTCGGAGTGCCATAGTTGCTACGTTCGTCACTCGACAGGTCTGAGTCGGAGTAGTGCCTGCGATACAGACAATGAACAATAACATTATTTGAATTATTACGATATTATTGTTGAAAGATAATACCTGTCAGAAGAGTCAGAACTCTCGCTGCGATCATCCATGTACTCGTAGCATCTCTTGAGAGAATCCTTCAACGATTGGGCCGTCTCCTTATCCATCTCAATTGAAGGATTCGACCCGACGGAGAGAGGAGAAGAACAGCGAGACCAGGCGGACATGATTCTGGAAAAGGCGGATATCAGATTGACTTGTTATCATGAAGATTAAAATATACACGACTAATAAATGTTTATTGGAAATAGAGGGACCTAGGCAGGAAAGAGAATAGAAAGAAAGAATAGAAACTGAATTGGAGATTAACTGTGAGACATGGTTCTGAATGAGTGAATAAAGCAAGAGAATATTGTAAAATAACTATTTCTTAAAGGAGTAAAATGGGAGCGAGAGCAAAGCAAAAAAGAGAGTAGAGAGAAAATGATAACTGTGTGATAACTGATCGGTTGCTGGGATATTTATACTAGGTGGGCTTCCGATCCAGTCTAGACATCGGCTGCGTCCGATCAGGGGTTGCGAGACGAGTTTATGGATGGAGAACGGAAGTCTAACCTGTCTGAGACACGAGAAAGAGTGTAGGATGGAGAGAGTCTACTGTTGCTTCCGATCTTTTAGTGCAGGTGCGGGCATGACTTCCAGAATCTAAGAATACAGATGATGAGGCTGTGAAATAGAGAAACTAAAAGAGAGAAGAAAGTTCGAGGAAACTGAAACCACCCTCTGGCAAGGGATGATTGGAGGGTGGCGCTGAAGTAGATAATTCGAATAGTTGTGATGCAAACGATGGGCGGTTAGAAAGACTGTCTTGATTGTACCATTCTCTTTGAGACTAACCGACACTCTTCTGCAATTGTCAATTGTACTCCTGATTTCTTTATGGCATAATCGAGCGAACCTCTGACTCTGCTCAATCCTCATGCTCTCTCGCTTCGGTTTGAGGACAGCAAGAGAAGACGAGTCTAGAGCATCGGACCATCGCTCGATGTGTTGCTAGACGACGGCCCGTTCCCCTTCGGCCAGCATTCTCTTTCCCATCCTTTCTTGACTATACGATTTGTTCTCTACGATTTCGCTTTGTTCCTTTGTCCAAGTTTCTTCGTCCCTAAATCGACAATGTCAGATCCCTGCACGATCTCCACTATTGCAGCTATTGCAAGCCCATTGAATAATCAAGCTAATTTGAGAATATCAGAGGTAATCTAGGTCGGTCGTTCGTAAATAAATCGCGTCTTCTTCAGGTTTCTAAATCGAACCTGAAAACAATGATTGTTTCACTCTCGATGGAGACCGTGTGATTGTCAACGACGACGACAGCAGTCGAAACAACCGAAGTTCCCAAGGAATCTATTAGTAGCAAAGACTGTGGCTGGCAAGGAACCTTTAATTTTGAATGAATGAAATTTACTTGCTCACTTTGCTGTTTGTGCAGCTTGTTACTCTCATACTTCATTAGTTTTAGCAACGCGAAATCAAGAGCAGTGACAAATAATTCACAACTTTTGATAGTAGCGAAGTAATCTATCCGCATTTTTTTTATTCTACCTAGATCTGATTGCCCGAAGACCAGTAATAGATTTTTCCATTAATTTCTCGGTTTTTCCTCATCACCATCCCTCAGTTGCATGACCGAACAATATTTGACTCTCCTCAATCCACATGCTACCTCGTTTTGTCTTGAGAGCTTCACTCGCTCGGTCTGGTGCTGGACGACAGAGTGTTCCTCTTCGGCTTAGTCTTCTTTCTCCAGCCCCATTTCTCCTCTCAATCCACTATACGATTCCGCCTTGTTCCTATTCATTTTTGCCGTTTTTTTTCTAAATTATTAACCGATAGTTGCAGATCTCTACACGATTTCAACGTAACTGTCAAGTGATCATACGAGAGAATTTATGAATCACGAATTGCCTGGAAGAATAGCTATGGAACATTCTGCACTGACCAAGACGATAAGACCCGGAAAAATCTGAAGGAAGCAAACGTAACTACGAGTACAGTGCAGTGATAACGGAATCAGTGATGCTTCAGCTGATAAACGCTTTGTTTTGAAAAATTATTTGATAAATGATGAAGAATCTCCCAATGGCATGCTTATTGCTCACTTTTCCTAATCTGATATATATCCGAATCAGCCTACCTCATCCAATTTCCTCGTTGATGCCATTGTAGTGATCAACCCACCTACACAGCCTACGTGCCAAACCGCCCATCTTCAGGCTTACTTCCCCTAGCTCATCCCCGAAATCTTCAAAGCTGCCTTCATTTTTTCTGCATTTGCTTGCTGCAGGTCCCCTTGCTTCATCTCGTTCAAGGGATTCCCAGTGTCGTCGGCGATCTTCTGAGCTCAAGTCCAAGCTCCGTCTCTTGATTACGCATTATCTATCGCAGCTCAGCCTAGAGAGGATGCTAACAAGATTGAGCTTGTTCTTACGGATTCTTCCCGTCAGAGATGAGAGATAACATAGAAAATGCAGAAATTGCTCTTTGCTCAATCCCTTCAATTTCGCGAAACCTGAGCCTCAGCGTGATCAACAAGCATCTTGCGTCGGGATTCTAGCAACCAGGAAATAGAGGAGCTTGGAAGACAAGATAATCAAGATGCAACGAATAATTGTATTCATTTGTCCAATTGTACTCCTCCCATTGAGAAATATCATGATGAATCACTTTTTGTGTCAGCTTTGAAACATAACGAGATCTCCATTTGGTTTGTTTAGCTGATCTGTGAATCCCGATCCCTCCAATTTGCGAAACCTGAGCCTCACCGTAATTGTCATCAACAAGAACGTCGGGATTCCAGAAACCAGGAAATCTGGCAGACAAATTGATAAAGATGCAACGAATTTTCGTATTCGTTTGTGGTTATTGCACTCATCATAGAACTCCCATTGAAAAGTGTCATGCTGATTATTTTTTTGATTCCGCTGTGAAACATAACGGGATTACCATACTCCAATTTGGGCTGTTTAGCTGTTTAGCTGACCTGTGCTTCTCGATCCCTATAATTTGTGAAACCTCCAGCGTGATTGCCATCACCAAGAGCGTCGGGATTCTAGAAACCAGGAAATAGAAACGCAAGCAAACAGTCCTGGTTGTTTCCCTAGTGAAAACAATCCGTCCCGGCCGGTCGGAGACGGTCCCAGGCGGTCCTAAGCGATTGCGTTGCTCGAGGAGTGAAATTTAGGAGAAAACCAAGTAACGGCGAGGAGCTCGTGGGTTGCACTATCTTTTTCACACAACAGTATATTTATTAAAAAATTCTATAATCAGGAAATTGAAGGATAACTGTGTGCACTCTGAGTGATAAAGTTAAAAACAGGTTGAACTTTTTTACTACCGTAATCCTTTTACTTCTTCTTTTCGTTTTTTTACCCAAAATTGCCACCACATTAACGCCAATTTCCTAACTATAGAATTTTTTGATAAATATTCTGTCGTGTGAAATCGATAGTGCAACCCACGAGCTGCTCGCCGTTACTTGGTGTTCTCCTAAATTTCATTCCTCGAGCAACGCATTCGCTTAGGACCGCCTGGGACCGTCCCCGACCGGCCGGGACGGATTGTTTTCACTAGGGAAACAACCAGTACTGTACAAGAAAGTCAACAAATTATTAGATTCATCTATGATTACTGGTCTTCCATTGAGATGTATACATAAGTTGCTATTTTGAGTCAGCTCTGAAACGTAACAAATCTTCATTCTGCACTTTGGTTTATTCATCTGATCTGTGAATCTCAATCCCCAATTTGTGAAACCTGATCGTAAAAGCGTGATCAACAAGCATCTTGCGTCGGGATTCTAGCAACCAGGAAGCTATCGTCTGCCAATCTCCCGATCTTACACCGA
>LS512605.1:270922-291038 GCA_900490845.1 Pristionchus japonicus | reverse complement strand
TTTGCTCTAGTCATAGCCGAGCAGGCTCAAGTTACATGATCATTGCAAGACAGCAAAGGTTATGGCACGGACCGGGGATCGAACCCGGGGCTTCCGCTTACCGGGCAGGTGTTCTACCACTGAACTACCCGTACCACCGATGCGCTTGCTCGCTGAGTGAATGATACTCTCAATTGGAGTCATACTGATCCTTCGCTACTGATCCTTCAGTATGACTCCAATTGAGAGTATCATTCACTCAGCGAGCAAGCGCATCGGTGGTACGGGTAGTTCAGTGGTAGAACACCTGCCCGGTAAGCGGAAGCCCCGGGTTCGATCCCCGGTCCGTGCCATAACCTTTGCTGTCTTGCAATGATCATTTTATTACTTTATTACTGCATTTGAAATTTCTTTTTTGATTGTCAGGCGGGTACACATCTTTTTTGAGATCATATTATTAGTGAGATGAAACCAACATTAGGTGAAAAATATTCTTGTATTGTGTTCATTGAAATATTTTAATTTAAAACTCTTGAATATATGAGACTTACGTGAGTGCCTCAGATGTTTTCTTTGACATATTTACGATGTGATTGCCAAGATTAGAACGCGATCCGCCTATGGAGGGATAGCAGAGTTGCTCAAAATGGTCACAGGAAGCTCAAACTTGGCGGCTAGAGTCCCTAGGGGTGGTATAGACTTCATTCGGAAAATTGGACTCTAACTTTTTGGACTCTGACTCTTTTTCAACTCTTTTTTCTTTTTCTTTTTGGACTCTTTTTTGACTCTGGAAATTGGACTCTGACTCTAAATTGAGTAGACCGTGACATTCGGCTAGTCCGTCTATTCATTGCCCTGCAACCAGTCATTGAAAACACACCACTTTCCCATGAATGTATTGTATGTGTTGAGTATTTGTCTTGATCCTTTACAGCCGTGAGTGGTAGCCTCGGGTTACAGCATTCGTTTATTAGACGATCGATAAAATAGAAGAACAGCAACGTAGCAGCGGGGAGAACTAGAAAGAAGTCACTAGAAAGTAGGCCAGGGCATAAATAGGGAAAATGCGTGCGGCTACGGTATTGCCTGGGCGTGGTGAGAGTCTGACACGTTTGAACTGTGTCAACTAATATTCGGCGGGGCGCATTAATTACAATACGTGTTTCTACTCTCGTATACAACAGTATCTCATTAGATAGAGCATCAAAAGTTAACGGCTTCTGCAAAATTATCTTTTTAATTTATTTTTGAAGCCAACTTTTCGAGAAAATAGTTGCCCAACTGGATCTCACTAACAGCTGCTAACAGCTGGCTTTACCAGCGGGTCCCACCTAGCGTTGTCGCACGACTGTAAAATCACTTGACGTGGCAGTACCTTTACCTTTACCTGAATCTCACTAAAACACCTCTTACCGTTATTCTACTTTCTCTACCGTAGCCTCAATAACTTTACTTCCTTTACCGTTACCTTTACTGTTACATTTACTGTTATCGAACCCCGAAACCGTAACCTTTGCTCTCGAAATCTTTCCGAAATCCCTTCGGTCTTCCTCTCAATACAGTCAATATGACAAAAATGTGAACCGTTTTGTACAAGTTGGGGCTAGTTGTCCCAAGTCGCGTGTGCACGTCATTTTCCATGTCATTTCGATGAATCAGAGAGAATTGAGTGGACCCTTGACATTCGGCTACATGACGTAGTCCGTCTATTCATAGTCCTGCGACCAGCCATTGAAAACACACCACTTTCCCATGAAATAGCTCAGTTGTTTAGCTTCTGGCAAACAGTGCATAGGCTTAGTAGGCGCTGCAATCAGATATTCTCCTCAACATATTCTAACTCGAGTCTTACGCTGAACAGCTTTTTTGAGTCGGATATCAGCGTGTAACGCTTACTAACAATCCTATGCACTGTTTGCCAGAACCAAAGCAACTGAGCGAATTCATGGGAAATGGGCTGTGGAAATACGTCATGGGTCCTCCGAAACGTCATGGATCCATCGAAATGTCATAGGGCCACCGAATGGACATGGATTCACTCAATTGTCATCTACACGCATGGATCCACTGAAACGACATGGGTCCACCTTATCCGACCAGAGCCCAAAGATCAAAGATACAAGTTTGATTCCAATTTTCCGAATGAAGTCTATACCACCCCTAGGGACTCTAGCCGCCAAGTTTGAGCATCCTGTGACCATTTTGAGCAACTCTGCTATCCCTCCATAGGCGGATCGCGTTCTAATCTTGGCAATCACATCGTAAATATGTCAAAGAAAACATCTGAGGCACTCACGTAAGTCTCATATATTCAAGAGTTTTAAATTAAAATATTTCAATGAAGACAATACAAGAATATTGTTCACGTAATGTTGGTTTCATCTCACTAATAATATGATCCCAAAAAAAGATGTGTACCCGCCTGACAATCAAAAAAGAAATTTCAAATGCAGTAATAAAGTAATAAAATGCTGGCAAAAGATGTCTACCGCGAGGGGGAGTCGAACCTGAGGTGTTCTGGTTGGCTGCGCTGAACCCCATTCAGAGCTTGCGATCTCCACCCATGGAGTGGACCTTATTCGCGTGTTTCCAGCATCCGGGCACATGTATTGATATTGAGATTGAGTTGACCCCCTATACAGAATTTCACGGAGAATCCGATTTTCGATGTTTCCCAGGTCAACGCGGGTTAATTTTTTTCACGGCACCAGAAAAACGATGTTTTTCGACCTTTTCGACCTTTTAACGTGCTCCAATCGTTTCGAAAGTTATTTTTTTGAAAGTTTTGGCCCAAATTACGCCTAGAAAACGTCACTTTTTGAATTTTTGAAAACTTTGAAAATCGAGTGTCCCGAGGAGCCCAGGCTGGTACTCCGCGACCCGTGACCCATATTCCCCCATATTGGGCCAATTATCAGCACTCGGTATGGGAACAACACCTGCAAAATATTGGGAGGGGTTGCATAAATGTCGTCCGTGGGGTAATTACGTTCTCTCGCGAAAGGTCTCTTAAATAAATGACAGATTTGAAACAAAACCAACAAATCTTCTCAATATCAAATGAGCAGCGGAATTATTCATTCAATGCTCTGCTTTAATATGAGACAGCGCCAAGTTCCTTTCTCTAACGCATCAACTCACTTCATCTTTTCTATTTCCGCCCTTATCTGCTTGTGAAAAGTGTGTGACACAAAGCTGTCAAGTGACGAGGGACTCGTGATCGCCTTTCACTGATAACTGAGTAGAGTGAGAGAGGGGAGAGGATATCTGTCGGTTAACACCCTTTCCATCCCTTTCGATTCTCTGACCTTACCTTTTCTCCCCATTCCTTTTCTGCTCCATTCTCTCTCTGAGAGAAGAGTTCAGTTAAAGGTCAGTTCGAACCGGTTCGAGAGGAGAAAAGAGAAGGGAGAAGAGAGGTGTGTGTGAGAGAGAGAGAGAGAGAGAGAGAGAGAGAGAGCAGGGAGAGAAGACAGAGAGAGAGAGAGAGAAAGAGAAGCGATTAGAGGAAAGAGAGAAGAGCAGATAGGTAAGAGTATAAAATAAGCTGCTCTCCCTAATCGGTTCACCTTTCGATGCGCTCTTATCTACTTTTCTCTTCGTTCAATCGCACTTCTCTGGTATCGATTGATCGCGAGCAACATCGCTTTTGATACGAAATCTATGTATACTGTATGATGCAGTTGTCATTAGTAGCGCAGCGACAGAGGATCCCGAAATGTAATTCCGTTTTCCCGAATTCTTTCACCGCCTCCACTGTTTAATAAGCCTGTAAGCCCTTTGGATCTCTGATGTATAGCCAAACAAATCCCTATGGCTATCCCAAATCTCGTTCCAATTCGAGTTCGTGTTGAGCGTGAGCGTAATTCTCTCCACAATTCGATCACGTTTCAGATGCATTTTCTCGTGATCTTCCCTCTCTTCCTATCTTCCTTATCAGCCCATCCGAATCCTCTCTCTTCCGATCGCTCGAATGATGACAGTGTGAGTGTGCTTTTCGTGATAAAGTGTGTGTGAGTGTGCGCGAAAATGTGCTCGAAGTAAGTGCGTGAGAGAGTGCCTAGAAAGAGGGAAAATGTTTGTGACCTAACACGTGAAAGGAAGGACACATCATCGTCTTTGCTTTTATTCGGGCGTAACGAGTTTCAGTTCGCACTTTTCGAAAGTGATACATTGCTGCTGGTATAGCTAAGTATAGTGGCATAGTGCTGGTAAGTACAAGTGCCGGTGTTCAAGTTTTCAACTCAAAATGCACAAAATGATGTCAAAATGACTTGGGATGTGATTTAGAAATCAAACTCGTAGGAAAATTGATTTCTAAATCACATCACAGGATTCTCGAATCATCTCCGACATCGAGACAATGATCGATCAAGATGCTCCTCGGTGGCCGAGCAGCATTGCTCCTGTGAGGGTATGCAGAGATCATACGAATAGTGGAGAAAAAAGATTAAGATTGATTTGTGGTTTTGTGAATTAAGAGATCTGGTTATAAATATTGATTCGCACTTGCCAGTTAGGCAAAGCAAGAGAATGGGCGGATTGTGGAATGTATGATTTTTTCTTATTGAGGAACTGGAGGGGAATCAGCCTCTCTCGAACGCCCTCGACAAAACTGTTATGGAGTCAATGAACATCACGGTGAGTACAGATTTTACAATGATTAGCAGTAGTAACGAGCGGCGAATACATTTACTGACTTCGGCACTAAAGAAAAAATATCATGAAGAATTTTATTTATCAGAACGTCGACAAACTTCTGTGGGAGAAGATCAAAACTGCAAAGGAGGAGGAGAGAAAGTTATTCGAACTCGGCTCGGAGCGAAATACTACGCTTAACTATGCAGTTAGAGCGACAGTCAGTTTTTTTATATGCATTTTTTCCGAAGATTTGATAACCATTTTCTCTATTTATGTATTGATCTATTAGTTTCCCAGTGAATTTGAAAGCCCTTGATTCATTTCAGTACGTCTGCCCGTTCACGTACACAGGGTACAAGTTGATGTGGAGATATTCGCTAGTTGAGAAGAAGCACCACGATTGGGAGAAGATGGTCAAAGGGGACGAACATTCAGTGAGTGTTGCCATGTTGTCTCAACCGTCCTCTTCATCTAGCTAGTTCAAATGAGGAAAATAAAGTTAGTTCGAGTAGTGATAATTTGACTATTGGAAGGGGGAATCGATTCTTTTGGCTTTATCGGCATGATGGTATCGGTATGGGTACCAGCAAATCTCCCTATGCATTTTGCAAGCCATAAAAAAACTAAGCAGTGATTGCAGTGCAACTTCACCCTTTCAATCAAGGACATTCGTGTTCAACGAATGAGAGTTGGCAAAGAGGATGAAGAGATCGATCTCAAGCGAGTGGTGAGTGTTTGGTTAAGCTTTCTGTCCACTTTCATAAAATTGAATTAAAAATGTTCTGAACATTACAATGAGTGTGAAAAATTGTGAAGCAAGTATTCGCAGAACGACTACTTCAATTCACACTCTGCCACTGTGAATATTGCACGTGGAGATGATCTTCCTGCGATCACCAACTTGGAAGTGGAGAACCCAGTTAGTGTTTTTTGTTTTGTTTTATTATCGATATCTAGATAGCATTATGAGGCGCACTATGTTCAATTTCAGACATTCATGGCATCTCCGATCATTCTGGACCAGTCATTCGCCTTCCCAACCATAATCAAGACCTTCTCGCAACTGACCAACCTCTCATACTCCGTGCGAGTGACGTCACTATGCGATCAGTTGAAGGCTCAGAACCTTTCTGTGAGTACTAAACTTTTGGAGAGTTAAATGGAATTTAGTCGCTTCGAAAAAATAGTGCATTTCAGTTCTATCGTGACCTCTGCCCGACCAATGATTTCTACGGTGGACAACGATCCTTCTACGGGAAATCTCGATCGTAAGTTTCTCGAAATGCAGCATTCCTGCAATTCAGTGATTTAGTATGATTAGCCCATGAAATTTGATCGACAAAATATCGAATTTGTGTAAGCATCATAGACAACTCTACGTCTGTCTGGTCTTTCTATGTTCTCATTCAACGAATCGTTTCATGAACTTGGTTTATATCAAAAAGTAGCCCAGTGTTTGGAGTAGAGAGAACTTGGAAATTTGGATGAAAGTGTTAATATTGCAGCTTCGAGCATAAAGAAACTGCAGTCAACATGTACTCGCTGCTCCAAGAATTGTTGCCTGCTAAGATGTCGATCTGTGACGATCACTGGCTCGAAGAGGGCAATGGTACGACATTCTCAGTTTCCCATACCCTTATAGTTGAACAAACCACTCCATCCCTGTACTCAGTTCTTCGTTTTGTGAGTACTGAGTGATTTGATTACAGTGGAGGTTGCGCCAGCCCGACTATGGAAGCAGGATCAGACATTCGTACAGACCCAGGTTCGACCACTATTACTTGTTAAAGGATGAATAAAATAAAATAAAGATAGTGATTAGTGGTACTTTCTGCAAGGTTCAATGATAAATGAGCTAATTTTACTCGGAAATATTGTCCTTTCTTCCTAATTTGTTAGTTTGGCATTGCTCTTGCCAGGACATTCCTTCAATCTTCGCCATTGACGTTCTCAAAGTGAGATCCAACTACCAGCGCTTGTACGTTTCTGTCTTTCATTTTGCTTTACCTCAAAAAAGATCAATTACAATATATATATATGCACAATATTATTATCTTTGTGCCTCTCACCATTTCCTCCAACTACAAGGCTAATATCGATCCACTTCGTCATTCATACCTTCTCGTTTTTTCAGCTACATTAACGATCTTGAGACACACTTCGTGAATGAAAGCGAATCGAGAATGGTGAATCCACTTCGCAATTACTTTTCAGTTACTCGTTTTTTACTAGTTTTTTTCTCAAACAGAAAAAATACACTCATCAAGGAACAGATGCGCCCTAAATCTTTTAGATACGAATCAATCACATTCCAGACCGAGCCCGAGTTCTCCCGTCATCTAGACCAGACCGATCTGATAATGAACAGACTGAGTGGAGGAGACGTCAATGAGCACATCACGGTCAGTCATAACCACAGATGGATAACCAAGTCAACTTGAAATAAAGTCGTGAAGCCTCATGAGGAAAATCGATGGGGTCAATTGAGTTTATATATATCCTAGCACATCAACCTATATATTCACCGCTACTGAGTAACAAAATAGTCATCAATTTATATGATGAATGTGTACTCAGCCAGTCCATGTTACATGCCTTCACGGCACTTTTACGAGTTTTCTTTTGATTACAGGAGGCTGACAAGGATCGTATAAAGAAGAACAAAATCGAAGACTGCAAGGACGACGATAACAAGGACTTCTTCAGATATCTGGTAATGGATGTAGAACTGATTATGAGAAAATAGTATAACTTTAGATATCAAGACTAGCAGTCAGTAAAATTCCCTTAAGTTCAGGATTGAAATTAACAGCTCTTGCCAAAAGATCATGAATATTGGAATATTTGCAGGCGGACTCCTGGTGGGCAAAGATTCTACTACTCTTCGTTCCCTCCTACAATCTTCCCGACTGCCAGTAGGACAGCAAGATAGTATCTTCTTGGTTGTGGTTATTCTTTCGTCTTGATTATCCTTCTTCATCAACCTCCATCCGACCCCATCCACGTCCATTCCATTCTATCAATCGTATCGTCTTCAACAATCGATAAACAATTCAAGATTGCATCGGACTCACATATTTCAAACATCGTTGAAATTGGGTTCATTGCCTCTAATGCTAACACACTACGCCGACCCCTGTTTCACTCATCACGATCGAAATGCTCCTATGAACCATTTCCCTTTCCCTATACTGCAGATTTGCGAAAAACTCTGTCATAAGCCATGATATAATTTTGAAGAATTAGAACTCTAGCTATGTAATCGTCTGTAATCTTCAAAAACAATTAAGCTATCGATTTCTGCTCTGCTTTGTCGAAAGGATCTTTCTAGAAAGTCGGCTTCTTGATGGAGCCGTAAAGAAATCGGAACTCCTCTCAACCCGTACAATGTATAGGGGGACGAGTCATCACTGCACACTTTTTATATACAATATAATGTGTATTCGATACAGAGATGAAGGCTGAGAAAACTATGCAAGGATGAGTCTAGAAAATACAAATGAAAGGGTTGACTGAGTAGACTTGACCATCAGAAAAGGGCCTCTGATAGTTTGCAAACTAACGCAGGTTATGTTGCAGCGTTGAGAATTGAAAGCGAAACTAGATGGAAACGAAAAAAATAGAAGGGAAGACAGCTAGGATGGGAGTAGATGGGGAAAATCATGAAGCAATTGCGGCAGAAAGTTGTACAGCGTTGTGAAGTTCGTAAAGCGCATTAAAAAGCGTGTGCAGGCTACGCAACTATACCTTGAGCGTGGTTATCGAAGATGAGTGCTAGTAAAGGATTGGAAACGTGAAGGAAGATGATGTTAGGATGAAAAATGGTCGGGGAAGAGAAGGGAAATATTTATCGATAAAGATGATGTTAGGATGAAACGTGGTCGGGGAAGAGAAATGAGATAGTTATCGATAAAGATGATGTTATGATGAAAAATGGTCGGGGAAGGTGTACGAGATTGGATGCGTTGATCGATGTCCCCTGAAGCCGTCTGTGGTGAAGCATGGTTGGAGCAGGACGAACGAAGCTGAGAGTAGTAGGTAGATCTGGAAAAGCATTGTTGCCCATGTGTTCTTCTCCGAATTTCGTAAATCAGAATAGGACTCATCAGAACAACCCTCATTTAGGGCTTTAATCGAGGTTTCCGATGGTTTTTCATCAGAAAGTGGTCAAAATGGCCCGAAATGATGCACACCCGGACAGAATTGAGAGCTCTTTCGATTAAAACTGAATTCAATTTTTCTCATTTTTCGTGGTGCAGAAAAGGCGAAATTATGAGACGATGCGTATCGAGAGCGAAACCGTTAACAGTTGAAAGGAAGCACTGTCCTGATCATTTTGCACACTTGGGCATGTTATTTGACTTTTGAGGAAGCTTTTTTACATCGTTTTTAGTGTAGATACTATCTATTTTCATGCACCCCCATTTTGCGACGTTTTCAGCACCTGTAACTTCTAACTGTCAGGTTAGAAGGTCGTAGTGTACTACAAAAAATGATCATTTACTTCTGCTCTACCAAATTAGCTCCATGAAGTAGGTTTTACAAAGGTTTATATTTCAATCATTCACTAAAATCGATGTAAAAAGCTTCCGCAAAAGAAAAAAAACAAGCTCAAGCAAAAATGATAAGGACAGTGTCCCCTTTCTACTTTTAACGGTGTCGCTTTTGATGATCAAAAACATGAACAATGTGAAAATTATGAGTACAGTTTATGTCGAAAAACCTCTCAATTTTGTCCGGGCGTGTAAAATTTCGGGCCATTTTAACCACTTTCTGACGAAAACCATCGAAAACCTCATCGAATTTTTTTTCCCTAATTGAGGTGGTGGCGTTCTGGAGCAAAAAGGGGACATTATTCAAATTTGAGCTTGCTATGTTGTTCAGCACCCTTGGGGGCACGTTTTCAGCACTTGTTTTTCTTCCTAATCCAGAGTCTTGTAAATAGTAACACAAACGGCGTCATATGAATATGGGGCGGTCAGTTCGCCAACGATCAATACGCCAACGGATCATAACTCGGATGGGAGTTGACCTAGGGCAATCAATTTAAGTTGAGGCATACGGTATTATGCGGCCAAAACGTTGGGGCTCGCGAACTGATTTTGAACATCGAACCATTACCCGGGGGTCATCGTTCAATATGGCCCGTGGTCGACCAAAAGTATTGTAAACCAATGAATGTTACAGTAACCGTACATGTACAGCAACCAATAATACCGTATCCCGGGAAACGCAATTTGACTGTCTTTTCAAAGTGTAATATGCCTCTACTAATAACAATGATACAATATTGATCGCCCTAAAACTCCGAACCGAGTTATGCTCCGTTGGCGTAATGATCGTTTGTGAAATGGCGCCCCCCATGAATGTGCTTCACTCACTTTGCACATCAGCTCACGATGATGAAGTCGTCTCTCAGGTGCTATTACCTCTTGACACGGAATGCTCTGAGGATTGGGCCACCAGAGATGACGCTTCCCTGCAAGGATTCTGATTACAACGAAAAAAGAAATTCCAGCAGCAACTAGCAATCATTTCGACTGAGCCTAGAGTGTTTCACATCTAAGTGGAAAGACAATAAGACCAGTGAATACATCCCCGACTGAGAATATTTAAATTCCCGAGTGTTTATGACTCGGCTCACCATCGCATGTGTGGGTAATAAAGGGACGAAAGAATGCAGAAACTCGAGTGAGCCTACTCTTCAAAGTGAGAAATTAAGGGAACTAGTACTCACTCGACACAAGAGTTCATCTCCTCCTTGAGAGTCGAAGCATCCCTTCATCGCCAGAGAATCGGCTCCTCCCTGCAGCATCGGCTCATCGAAGCACACTGGAAAAAAGATTCATTGGCGGATTAGTTTACTTCACTCCTTCTTTTCAGATTTAGGTTTCAAATTTAGATATTGCGCTCGGAACATTTTGGCTCGCGCTATCGTGAATGAAACGGAGATCTATGTGCATGTTTAGCTATCCAGTTCAGTAAATGATAACGAATATCGGCTATAAAAACCGGAAATGGAAACCCGATGTGAATTACTCACGCAGCTTGTCGTTGTCCCAGCAGGGTCGGACTTTCACGACGATCTCAGCGAGAGCAGAAGGTACGATAGAGATGATGAGAAGGACGGAGAAAAAGACCACCAGCTTCATCCTTCGAATCAGAGAATGAGTGCGTCTTCCTTTCACTCAGCCGTAACTCCCGAACTCATAATTCGTTACACCGCGTGCATATCCCTTCCGTCGTATGGGAAAGATGCGCCGACTCTCTCCGAATCATATATTCTCTCGTTTTCTCTGACTTCCGAGAGAACAGGCGGAGAGGGAGATGGAGAGAGTCTTTAATGCGTTTCGTATGCCTGGCATATGGCGTAGCGAAGAATGAGGGTAATAATGGGATAACGATGGAAAAAGCTCATCCATTCTATCTTCAAGAGAGGATATTACGAATTCCACTCCCACGCTAAAATCCACTCTCTTATCTACACCTCAACGTGATCCCGATCTGTCGAGGTTCAATAGTCTAACAAGAATAAATTGAGGAAAATATTTCCAGACGTAAGATATTGGCACATTTACTTGGAGCATTCCGATTTACCATTTACTGATTATTTAGGCAGTCCTGCACTTTCCCGGATATCTTCAAATATCCCCATATCCTCCTTCATCCCCGACCACCAACCCAGCGGGAAACCATTTTAATTAGGCAATCATTGAAACTCATTTCATTCACGCCATATTGTCCGGGAAAGTGCAGGAGCGCCTTACTTATTATTTTGTAGCAGTAAAAGGGCGTTTTGTGCGAGATACATATTTGTGAACTCATCCTCACACACATGTGTTGAGGAAAGGGAGTTAGGGAGGTTCCGAGAGAGAGAGAGTAGGGAGAAACAAGAAAGAGCAATGGGTGGAAATCGCAGTGTGATGATAATGAAAGGTATATAGATGTCCTCGCGCTTTAAGTAATTTTGCAACTAATGTCACCTAATTGCCACATTATTTATAATGCTTTCTAATTGAAACCCACTTTGAGTACTGTTTGCATACAATGATTCTCGATTTTCCATCATGTGAGGTGTAAAAAAATTGCAATCAAACTATTTGTATTTCCTGTATAATCTCGTGTTCTAGAATTAAGGAAAGAATTTAAAGACGTTCGGATTCTCTCCGAATCACACAATCTCTCGTTGAAACCCACTTTGAGTACTGTTAGCATACAATGATTCTCGATTTTCCTTCTTGTGATGTATTAGCAATCACACTCTTTTAATTCCTGCATAGTCTCGTGTTCTCCGACTGAGGAGAGAGTATAAAGACGTTCTGATTCTCTCTGAATCTTATACTCTCCAGTTTCCTCTGACTGCCGAGAGAAGAAGCTGAATGGGAGAAGGAGAGAGGAGCTTCTGTCTTTAATGTGTTTCGTATGCCTGGCATATGGCGCAGCGAGCAGTGAGAAAAAGTACTGGGATGAAGGGGATATTTTTTCACCCATTCAATCTTCACCCGTGGAAGATATGATATTACGAATTGCACTCCCATTCTCAAATCCACGCTCGTTTCTAAAACTCAACTCGAATCAGATCTATCGAGGTTCAATGATCAAACCAGAAGCAGTTGAAGAGCCCGTTTTCTATGGCAATAAATATTTGATAATTTACTGGGACCTTTACGCTCTTGCTAATTATTTGAAATACTTTTAGCAATGAGTGTTTTTTTTGCGGCATATACATCGGAGGTCAACTTTTGAGCGGCACGGAACTCAGCGTCATTCTCGCACACATGCGTTGAGGGGGAGGGAGGTTCCGCGAGGGGAGGGAGAAATAAGAGTGGGCAGTGTCTGGAAATCGCAGTGTGATTAAAATCAAAAGTATATGGATGCCCTCGAGCTTCGAGTAATTTTGAAGCGTATACACCTAATTGCCACCTTATTGGATGGCATTTTATTCGAAAACCACTCCGCTCTGATTCCGAACACGCCAATCTTGAATCTTGCGACGTTGCAATGAGCAAAATCATTTTCCTCCTTCTTCATGTTCTGTACTTACTCGTGTTCTCGGATTGTGAAGAGAGTGTGAAATTACGAGAGAGTTCAGTGAAATAGAGTCGAGCCCTTTTGCTCGCGTCGCAGTATTTCGTTCAGAGATACGGAAGGATCGAGGAACAATTAAATTTCTGTTTATGGAAAAGTGAAAACTTTTCCGTGCGCAATATTGTTTCACAGTCTTTCCTAAGTTAAAATTTTCTGTCTCTGAATCTAATCAATCTCGCCCTCCTCTACCGGCTGCTTGTTCTTGCAACAGATTCAGATCTCGCTTTTCCCATGGGAACATGATTGATCATTGCACTTAGTCATGCAAATGCACCCGCAACAAACTGACAAATCACTTGCTAGTTCGAATAGAATGTGAACGTTGCCTTTTATTGCCTTCTAGCTGAATAGCTTTCACGATCGCGGTGCGAAATTATTTTCGCTCTTTTCTTGCTCTTGCTGAAAAAGAGAGAACATTCGTTAGCATTTGCATCAAATCAAACATTCATCTCTCATATTGCCCACCTTCCCCACGTGAGCCTTTCATTTCGTCATACATGAATAGCAACATGCGTGTGATGATTCAGGCTCGAGCGTGAACCTCTCGCAAGCCTTGTTCTCCTGCATTGCTTCCACTTTCTTATCCGATCTATGGGCGCTCAGCCAGGCTCCATAACTCGTGAAAGACCACGTTCCGTCGTCGTTCTTCACAGGTGTCCATTCCTCCCATGCATCGGCCTCCTTTGCATAGTCAACGAAGCGAGGGCCATGACGGAGGTAGCCACCATTGCGAAGCGAGACCTGGAATGATAATGTTGTATGCACCTAGTCAGACGCCTAGTTTCAGATAAAGGCGGGCCTGTAGGCCTAAAGAAGACCGGGAATACGGATCTGGTTAACCCTAGTTGAATGAGTAAGAGGCCAATCTCCCTGCACAAACCTTGTTCTCTGCTCGCTGCTGAATGGTCCAATTGGGCGATCCTCCACTATCTCCGATGAAGACTTTGCTGGGGCGACAGAATCGCCATTGGTCATCCAGATAGCACATCCCATGGTATTCACCAAGGAGATACTGCCTGTTGTATGCGACCAACTTCCACTGGCCGTTGTTTGCGAGTAGCTCGTCCATTGGCGTTGCTGGAATGGAGTTTAGATTCAGCTTCGGCACTTGTGGAGTTCCCCGGAAGAATGGATAGGTTTCATTCATTCTACAAATTAGATTGCTTAACGCAGGGCTGGTGGTCTGGGTGGATGGAGGATAGGCATTCTTCCGGTGAATTCCACAAGTACCTCAGCTCTTCAGAATTGGAATTGATAAATAAAACTAACCGCTGGTTAGAAGAGGAAACAGCATCAGAAGCAGCAACATCATGAATTGTGGCAAAGACGAGGACGCGATCGAATTTATACCAAATCATCGCTGATTTGTCAATCTCGAGAATGGGTTTTGTAATCTCGCACATATATACATATATCAGTCATAGTTTCACTAATAGTTGTCGGCTCTCAATGATATCAAGCAAAGTAGGTTAGGAGCTGAGGAAAGTGAACATTGACAATAGTCGCTATGTAATTTAATGGGTGTTCGCTTCTTCAACTCTTCCCTCTCGTATTCAATATGTTTCAAGTTTTTGTTCGATTGCAAGTTAAGTCAGATGTCAACTTGAAATTGTAATTTATTGATCAACAAATATATTTACAAAAAAGAACGAACAAACGAAGCGATGAGTAGAGCTCATCAAGCACGGATCCAGCTTAGCCCCTGATGACAATCAACATTGTGTTGTGCAGATTTATCTGAAACAGCGTTGTAATTTCATGATTATTTTTAGTTGTCTTCTCTCACTCTTTGGAAGGGCACCCAATGATCGAAGGTCTCCCACTCTAGAGTTCCTGATTTCATTTCGACCGATAGTTGCGTAAAACTTGTATCATTACCTTTAATTGGCCTCGTGAATATCCGCATCACCCGTCGGAGTTAAGGAGTGTCAGCTTGTCTTTTGCAGCTGCTGAAATGCAGAGGTTGGCTGCGCAATATTTTAGTTTCGTTTATATATGGCAAATGTGCGTAGAAAATATCAATCTAAATACCGACAAGGAAAAAGTTATGGAGTTACTCACAATGAATTCTACATTTTCTTCAAATATGTTGAAGAGACCTTCGTGGAGCTGAAGTAGAAGTGTAATTAAGCGTTTTATGTGATATTGTACAAAGAACACGCAAACGGAAGGATTTCAAAAGAGCTAATGCAAACAAGCGAGAGAATTGTTCAACGTGCATTCATATGGCCACTCGTCGGTCTCTCCTGTCTCTCACTGACTAGGAGAGCACGTGAATGGAGCATTGGAACATCCCTCTCGATTCAGCATACTCTCTCGCCGGTCAGACAGAGATACAATGAAATGAATGAAACGGGGAAGGGCGTGGTCGCTTTGATCGACTGATTGATTGGACGTGTGATATGATACACCGTTGATTTGAAGTGTGTGCTTATTTACTCACAAATAGTGTCCCTCGTTGATAACAATCAGCGATTCTCAGCGGGGGAGTGGAATGGACAGCAATACGAATAGATAAATGTGTGTGTACGAATCTGTCAACTTTTCCACATAGTGGCTGTTGCAAAATCAGCCAGCATATGATATCTCTGCTCCATTGATTCTACATTATACATTTTCGCATTTGAAACATTAATGACTGGTCAATGGAATTTGTTTATTAATACACAATAATGGCGCGTCTAAATTCTCCTGTAGTGGCATTGAACTAGTGAAGAGTGGAACATATGACATTATTAGAAACAGAGGAAGATGCAGAAAACTGAAGAGAAAAATTAATTATAAAGAAGGTTCCTCAAAGTGCCTAGTATTTGAATTGCTGAACTTCTACTCTCGACCTCGTCCAACCTCAACCAACCAACCTCTTAATGTGAATCCTTTCGTATTTTGATCTTTTTCTGGAAAAAGTAGACATCTCTTGTAAAAATAGATCGAACTGGAGTAGACAGCTGGAACAAATTGAATTCGCAAGAAGTAACCGATAATTCATAAACGAGAAAGTAGAACAGTCGAGAGCAGTCGATAGACTGTCAGACTGCTCTTTTATATCGGAGCACCTCACTCAAGATTGACAGGCAATCGAGCAACATAGAGCGACTTCTCTCTGTTTCTCATGTACATCATCGCACGTGAATGAGAGAGTGAGAGAGAATCAGAGCGCATTGGCAGGGAATTTCCACTTGAATTGCGAGTGTTCTGTGTTATCTGTTTTGTTAATCATATTTACTTTAAAAAAAAGAAAAAGCCCTGAAAATTCTGTTCAGACGGCTCCGCACAAACTTAACAACTACTCCTCACTCCTCTTGTATCATACATTTCCATGAGAAAGAACACAAGTGGACATGCAATTCAGATCTATTTCCACGTTTGATAAGAGATGTGCAAACATGAACGGAACATTAATGATGTGGTGCAGTTCACCACGAAATACGAAGGATTCAATTTTATAACTGAGAATTAATAGCATGATTGAGCAGTGCTCTGTCTCTCGAGATTTAGCATACTCTCTCGCCGGTCAGACAGAGATAGAGTGAAGAGAATGAAACGTGGAAGGGCGTAGCCCCTATTTCCGACTGAGTGATAAGACGTGTGATGCGATCAAAGGATGAGTCACAACAACGTTGTGCGATTTCTTGGATACTCAATTCCTCTCTACAGAATAGCAATCCGTGTGTTTGTGTACAAATTAATGTTTTCTTGATCACGAAGTTGCAACCATGCAACATGAAAATGTGAATGAAATTTGCATTCGGGTGTGTTTGTTTGCTCACAATAGAGTCCCACTCTCCGTGGCTGACTCTCAGTGATAAGAATCAGCGATTCTGCGCGGAGGAAAGGAATGTACAACTATACGATTAGATGGGTGTGTCACTTTGAGTCTGTCAGTTTTCAATGTTCCATTCATTCTGCATTACACGTTTTCCCATTTGAAGTATTGCTATGCAAAATGTCCGATCAATAGAAACAAACATTTTATTATTACAAAATATTTGGGCATCTAAATTCTTCCATCGTGACATGAGATAATGAGAAGTAGAAGACACGAATAGAAGTAGTAAGAAAACTGAAAAAAAAAACATTAATTGAGTTCTTCAAAAATCCTTGAATTTGAAAAGTTGTACGTCTGTGCTCAACTCACTGTTCATTCGTGGCTGGAGATTAAATCGTTCTCGAAAAAATAGATATATCTTGAAAAATAGGTAGAACTGGAGTAGACAGCTGGAATAAACAGAATTTGGCTTCAACCAAGAAGTTAACGGTAATTCACAAATGAGAAAGTGAAATAGACGAGATCAGTCGAAAGACTGTGAGATGCGAGACTGTGAGACTGTGATATTGCTCTTTTATATCGGCGCACTCACTCAAAACTGACACACAATCGCACAGTTAATCTCACTCCCTATCTATCACGCACGATGATAGCACGTGAAGTAGAGAGTAAGGGGTAAACTTCTCAGGAAAACTGAAAAGAAGAGCTGAAAAGATATGGTGTGGGGAATTATAATTTCAGTTTCATTATCAATATTGCACACAAAAAGTTACACATTTTTCCATATTAATGTAGTAAGATTGAGAATATTTTCTTTATGTCTGTAGAGACACTCTAATTATAATAGTACTTGTGGTTTCGGAGTGAAAAACTGCAAATTATTGAAACAGGAGCAGTTCTGAAATACTTTGTCTTCTTGTCAATATATCGTGATTTTGCATGCAAATATGAATGCGAGTTGGAAGTAGTGCTAGACATCCAATGCGCAACTTGGATAATACATATAGTGTAAAACAGTGCACCAAGGGAAGTAATGTTTCGATTTGTTGTTTATAGCAGGAACAATTCTAAAACATTGTGAGTATCATTTCAGTTGCACAGTGCAGTGGTGATTCTCAATATTTTGCGTGGAAATTTGTTTGTGAGGTGGAAGTTGTGCCAGACATCTAATGGGCTCCTTGGGTAATTACAGTGCTTTGCAGGGTCTTTGTGCACTCGCGCCTCGCAATTCGAGAGGTTTTCCGTGCAAATTGTACTGAATCTACACAGTTTTGCAAGTTCTAAAAGCACAAAAACGGATGTTATTGATCACTTGCATGTGAGAGTTCTTCTTAATTTAGCTCGAATTTATTAGGCGCAATACTAAAACACAAGACAGAATGGTGAGGCTATGCTACAGTGTGTTAACACATGAATGGATCTACAACGGGAAAAAGACCGGAATGAGATAAATACAATTTTAACTCTGATTTTGGCACATCTTGCGAAACCAAATAGTTCAATGAAGTCTATTTCCACGACCTCCATGCATTGCGTGTTTCAGAACGAGACTCAACTGGTCCCTCACTGTTCCGTCCTTAGTCTGCAATTATGGTGCTTTGAAAACACAATATCAGAATACATTATGAATAATAGAAGGTCTAGAGAACATTTTCTTATACCTGAGCATGGTCCATCTTCTCATATCCGTGAGTGATATCACTTCCAGGTATGAGAGAAGTCTTTCTGCCCCACACAAGATTGTTGAGTCCGAGGAAGGAGTCGTCTGAAAAAAGTCGATAAATTGGGAGAAAAAGAACCCAAAAATGCTCGAAAATGACGTAAAAGACGAAGTTCTCGATCACTCACGATTCGACCACAACGAAGCAACAAATGCGGCGTCCTTCTTATCGACTTTGTTCACAGAGAAGAGCACGTTTGAGTAATCATCCTGGAATCAATTGTATGAATTATGTTATGCTTTCGAAAAAGAAGTGATATTTCACAAACCTCTCCATCACACTCATCATCATGCATGCAATCGCCAATGCTTCCCTCACGACGACCACACTTGCCAGGAGCGAATCCGGACTGAAATGATCAAATAACAAAGGTCAAGTAACGGTTTACGTCATATTATTGTCATAATGAAAGTTAGATCTGTTTCCGAGTAGAGTGAAGAAAATTACCTGTCCACAGGTGGGCATATGAGTCAGTCCAGCCATCAGACACATGCACATTCCGTAATTTGCACCAGAAATGGAAACGAGTGAGTCGATTTGAGAGGAAAGAGGAGAGCCGAGGTTGCACGATTCCGATGGGAGACGAACCTGAGATGAATATGTTTGAAATCCATGAATGGTTTTCGAAGAAAATATTGAAGATAATTACCTCTCCTCCCTTCGCCACCATTCTAGCAAGAGTGACGCCCATCGAATGAGCAATGATGTCAACTTTCTCCGCCTGTAAAAAGATGTGTTGATGATTGCGGTGATTGCTATATCTCGTTGTCCTTAGAAATAACACGGTTCAATACCTCTGTATACTCCAGAATGGACTCGATGAAACGACGAAGGCCAATCAAATCACGGCAATTGATGCGACTGAAATTGGAGAAAAATGAGAGGGCATTCAAGAAGGAAAATGTTTCAGCGCAAAACTTAGAGGAATAACAGAACAATCACGAGGAAAGAAACGGCAAGAATTGCTAGAATAAAAGTGGTGGGGCTGAGTCACGCTGTTGTGGAAAGGCTATGGATAGTTCGCCGCATTGTTTAGAAAGGTACAGCAGAAAACGTTAACAGCTTCAATTCGATCAATTTCTGATGCTTTTTAATAACAAATGCGATACCTCTCAAGAGAGAAGTTGATGTCACGAGTTCCGTACGTAAGCCCATACAGTTCAGCACCATTGTACCCTCGCTCCTAAAATATGTCACATTCACTCTTGTCACCTTTAAATCGAAGTATCTCTGAAGCGGATGTTCATGGATTCGACTTTGGAAAACAAGTAGGTACCTTGAAATACTCGACCGACTTGGTCCAACCAGTTGCCAGTCTTGAATGATACAGTGCAGAATCGGAGCTTCCATGAACGAACACCACAGGATGATGAGAGATCTGTATGATATATTGGATCGATTTCCTCTAATCCCGTTCAAGGTTCTGAAGTTAGTCAAGCTACCGTACCTTCTCATCATCGGTCGCTTTTCCACCAAAAGTACCCGAGTCACCGTACTGCTTGAACGAGCTGAGAGCATACTCGTTCAGCTCGGGAGACCTGTAAAAGTATACATTTGGGTTATGAAACAGTGAAAAGAATCGTACTTGGAAAGGAATGAAACGAAGTCTCCAGTGAATGGTCCGTGCGTTGAAGCAGCTACAGTAGCCAGGGAAAGCAGAAGAGTTGCAACCATTTCTTCGAAGGAAGACTGAGTCGTTCTTCAGCAACTGGGCATCTCTTATGAGACGAATCGCGATAGAATCACCCATTTTCCAGGCCCCGCGGCGGTATGCCAAAAGTTGTTCCTACGAGTGCCCAAAACGCACTACGAATAGCCTGAAGGATGCTCTTTTCAAATCCGATTTGGATGTATTTTTAAAAAATTTCATTCTCGACTTACAGCTGGTCAAAGGCGGTCGCTTCAGAGATTTTTCACA
>LS512605.1:222441-238337 GCA_900490845.1 Pristionchus japonicus | reverse complement strand
CAGTCTCCCAATCACTCACGATACGAACTCCTCTGAGGGAGAAGGCCATCGGAATCGCTGTTCGCACAGCTCTGATGATTCCAGTCTCCCAATCACTCACGATACGAACTCCTCTGAGGGAGAAGGCCATCGGAATCGCTGTTCGCACAGCTCTGATGATTCCAGTCTCCCAATCACTCACGATACGAACTCCTCTGAGAGAGAAGTTCATATCGGAGAAGATTGTTCGCACGTCCTGTGAATAGATTATATGAGTCATATCTCAATAGTCAAAACAAACCTCGAGCAAGAGAGTGTACTCCGATGCGGCCTTCGATGGCAAGAGTGCGGCCACCAGCAGGAAACTCGTGTTTCGGCAGCAGACGCGGACCGTGAAAAGTTGGTAAGCTCGTTTTTAGTGCATGTGGGAATGGGAGTAAATCCGAAATTACCGTCAATGAGAAGTGCTTCGATTCCCAACTCGATCGCCAGTTCGAAGGTCCGTCTGGCGGCCAAGTAGATTCTCTTTGCATCGTTCGGATCTGAAATTCGGAATGTATCAGAAAGGCCAATAACTTGGATATCGTTATCGTCAATTTGATCGTACTCCTCCACTCTCGACACGCCGGTAGCTCTGAAAAATAAGACATGATTTATAATTAACAATAATGAACACTCACTTCTTGACGTCCACTGAGAGCTGTCGTTTCCGCTTGTTCTTGTTCTTGCCTCCACTGTACAGATCGAGCACCTCGTCGACATCCTCTGGTAAAAGAAGATTAGCAAGCCCTTCTCTTTTAGCAATCAATGCATTGCACTCCCTGTATGCCCTTGAAGGGTTCTTCAGATGGCCGTCAGCTGCAGATTCCGAGTTCTGCTTAGAGAAATCCTTCCTGAACAGAACATTTCAATTTTTTCTTCATTTCGTACTCAATCAAATTATGAATTATAACTCACGCAATCTTGGAACTAAGAACGACTGCGGGTCTGCACTTCTCATCAGTAGTCCAGTCACAACGATGGCGAGATGGATCAGCGGGGTTCGAGAGGAACACACACTGACCATCATCGGGAAAGAACACTCGAAGCGTGACTTTCGTACCTGGAGAAGTGGATCGTTCACAGGACATACACACATACTTAGCCTTCCGATTTTTAATCGGAACTTCGTCTCCATCCACTTTCTCCTTGAATCTGTAAGACACGATTGAATCGGGATCTCCACAGATTCGATAGGCGGCAATCTTGTGATTTCCTTTGTTACTGGGTAACGAAAATCCACTCCATGTTGCAGCCATCTGAAAAGAAATCAGTCACAAATTCACAACAACAACAAACCACAAAAAATAAACGAAAAATTGACAACGATTTCAAAGGAGAGAGGAGAGAGCGCTCACACGTGTGGCGTCCAGCTCTGAAGGCTGCTCTTATATACCCAAATGATCGGACGTCCGTTCATAGACGAGCCTTCCTTGTTCAATCGGATGCATCCCAGGATGTATCCCAATCGAGAGATCAAATGTCGATCAGAATCAGATGTTCAAAGTTCAATAGATCATTTTTCGAAATAGTAAAGCATAGGTAAAATGCGTTTTCCGCGGGCTTTTTGCCGATGTGCTAAAAAAAATTTGCCGACGTGGTCTTTTTTGCATTTTTGCGTTTTTCACATCAAAAAATGAAATTTTACACTTTAAAAGTGCATATTTTTCTATATATACCTCATTCTTTTGCGAATTTATATTTCTAATTGATTTTTTCCATAGGTAGCTTTATCACGTGTAACTAATGAGATGAATTCATAAGGAAACGATAGAACAATGATTGTAGAAGATCGGATAGTTGGTGTGAGGACGAAATGGTTTCAGATAAGTAAGGAAGCGCCCGTGCAAGCCAGCATTCGCAGATTGCATGTTGGCCGCTCCGTCGGTAGCCAGGCCGTTCATTCTTTGTTGTAGCGCATGCACTACCTCGCATGGTCCGGGACCAATTCTATCTTTTTTGCCGTATTTCACTCGGTCTATAGCCATAAAAGTAGAACACGCGATGTTCTAATAGTGGAGAAATCGAGCTTCGAAGTTGCGAAGAAATTACAGTAATCAGCTCAATGTTGGACCCCCAATTGACCGATTTTCCAGTCGGCGCATGGTCCGGGACCAATTCTATCTTTTTTGCCGTTGTTTACTCTAGCCATAGCCAAAAAATCAGACCACGCGCTCTTCTGTGAGCTGAGCAATTGAGCTTTGAAGTTGCGAAGAAATTTGCGAAAAATGATTTTTCGCAAAACTTTGAGCATATCACATTTCCATAAATGGCGATTTCACAAGGGTGCATGGTACGCAAAAGGGACAACTTTGGTTGCTCTTCAATTTGCGCCCAAGAAACACTAAAACAAAGCAAAACTCATCGAGAAATTAACGTTTAAAGTTGCGAAGAGCGAAAATCACGAATTTCCAAGTCCGATAATATTGGAATTACGCTGTTTAGTGGATAAAAAAAAGATTGTAGAAATTTTGAATTTTAATTTTCGTTGTTTTCTGTTTTTCCTCAAAAAATGGTAACTTTTTCTCGATTTTGCCGACATGGTTCCGGACTTTTTGCCGACATGCTTTCTTCGCAGGCGAAGACCCATTTCACCTATGTAGTAAAGCCACATTGAAAATGAATAATGAATTTTGTTTTGATTCGAGAAACAACAAATGATAAGGGTCAGAGCCGTGAGGCTGGTCTCAGGGCAGATATTTCATTCAAAATACGTTCCTGAGCTTGCATCTCATATGCACTGGCCAGGGGAAGGGCGAGGGGACATTTCGGTAGGGGACATTTCGGTAGCGCGCGCAGGGGACATTTCGGTAGTGGTCGAGAGAGAGGGGGGACATTTCGGTAGGGACCCCTGTTGGACGCTCGCTTTTTTCTGGAAATTGTTTCATTTAAAGCGTTTTCGGCCCTAAATTCGAGAAGGTTCAAGATGTTGATCCTTTTACGTGCAAGTTCCGAGTAAATCACTCTGTAAATGCAAATGAATCCCCTCATCTCGTGCTCTTCTCAAGGTTTCCCTACCCTATTACTTCTTCTCTCCTCCGGAAGATGCGCATTATTCTCCGAAGAACGATCTACACTGCTGCTCATTTCCGGTCCATCTCTATCTTGGTTACTCGGCAAACCCAGAGCTTCTTTCTCCTCTCTGACATCGCTCTCACTCAGCATATCATCAGCACTCGGTATCTGTACAACCCCTTTGAAATATTAGTAGGGGTTGCAGAAATGCCTTCCATGAGCGCCTCCCAGTAGCTACGTTTTCTCGCGAAAGGACGCTTAAATAGGCATGATGAATAAAGCGGGCACAATCGAGGCAATTCTCTGTCGTCTTGCGAAGACACCGCTTTGTCGGGAAATTGTTTTTGAGTGTTAATTGCTTGAAATAGGCACAGGTAAAGTTGCGACGGTGGCTGGTGAGGTTCACCGACATGGCCGGTTACTGCGAGACCGAGTACTATATGCTGGTATCCAAAATACAGCTGAAAAAGATTGGCTCCTGATCATTTCTGACTAAAAATTGCAAACGTGCAACAATTCTTCCGGTTAAATGAATCAAATTGCGTGCTGAGAGCATTATGAGCAGCTCTTTCCTGCATGCTTGTTTCGTTTTCACAGTAAAATCGCTCGAAACAGCTCAACCGATTGCGCATGTTCAAGCGAAAGAAATAGAACGTCGTTCCGGCGTTATATCGCCTCTTTTACCGGTACTTCAGCTGGTGAGAGGAAGAAAATGTATCTTGGCGAGGCTGAATAGAAATTTTGAAACTACGGACTACGTTTTAGGCTTTCACCTTGACAGTAGAAAGTCGATCAGAGGCAAAAATCGTGTCCTGTTTTGCACTTTGGTGATCTTTGTGAACGATGGGGAAGAAATATTAGCCAGAGTTAACTCAAAACGAGCTCTTTCATTCATGAAATACTTTAAAATACTCCTGAATTTCCTTGCTCTATGCTTGAGACAAATGTTCAGATCAAAAAAAGAACAAAACCCATGTATTTCTCCTTTTCGTGATATCTTTCCACCATCTAATGCGCTAAAAGGAACCAAAAAGGCCGCATCCATGACCTCATTTCTCATTTGCTTTATGTGTTCTTCTTCTCATACTCCTCATACCCTGCACATTCACAACCCTCGTGACCCGACTCCAGAAATAGTCGAAAACATCTCGATAATGGCTTTGCTCTCTCCATTCCTCATGCTCTCTCGCTCAGTCTCATAGATGAGAGAGCACGCAGAGCTGAGAGACATCCGAAATCCCGTGCTCTCAACGACCGTTTTCACTCGTCACTTCGCTTAGCGCCCGTCAATCACGCGCGAGAGCTATTCGAGCTGAGATGTGGCGGGCCCTAAATGGAGCACTCTCCTAGTTTCGCACACTCTCTCGTCGGTTAGACAAAGGAGAGAGCAGGGGATAATGAGAGTTCCCACTTCGGTGTGGGGTATGATTTCGGAGCTTTCAGGGGACCCCGAAAAGCAAAATGGGCCTCACTTCTCGCGAACCTATGCTTATATTCTCGAGATCTCGGCCCTCTTTGCTGGCGGTTTTGTGGCTCCACCCACTTTTCAGCCAGTCTTGAACGGATTGGCTCAGAGAATTCCTCGGTATCGGGCTCTCTCTCCCTGTCATCTATGAGCTATACTTGCTAGTACCGCCTAGAGATGATTTTGGTAAGCCAGTAGAGATGGCTAATGGGTTCAGCGATTTAGCGGGGGTGGTAAGAACGCGGTCATTTGCTTCATCCTATTAGCGGTTTTCTCGTGGGTCAGAAAAGGGCACGAACAATACGATTTGGATGGGGAGGGAAGCGGTTGCCATACAGAGGATGCCTCTCGAGAGGAGTCCATTTCGTCCCTTTATGAGAGTCGTTTAGTCGAGGGAGAGATGACATATCCTTCTTTGGTCCTGCGCACACGTATTGCTCTCATTTTTGCCGTCATTTTGGGCAATGGTTGTACGATATTCCTTGCCGTATTCATCAAATTTGGTTTCCTTCTGTCGTCTCATAATTGGGAATCGCTGACGGAGAACCTGCTCTGGTCTTTTCCTGTGTTCATCTAAGTCATCGCATCTTGATACTAGAACGATATTCACGCAAGCAATACCATAATCAACTGCGTTACTCCTCCTCTGACATCAGATGAAATATCCTTCTTTGGTCCTTATTTCTTATTTGGTCCTAACGTATTTCTCTCATTTTTGCCTGCAATTCGGGCGCTGATTGTGCTAAATTTCTTGTCGCCCGCTTAGTTGTGCTGATGGACATACCGCATTTTCATTTGCTCATCTTAGCCGTCATATTTCGCTCCTCAAATTTTATTTTATTATATTTACGCAATAAAACTCGCAACCAACTACATTGCTCCTCATTGGTCCTCAGGAGTCTCCTAGCCTTTGTTTCTCAATACCGCATGCTGTTTCATCTCTTGCACGATCTAGAACTTTCCTATTGGATGTACTGTCTCTCGCATATTGACGTTAGTACGATGCACGCATGTTCTCTCTCAGTTGTCGGGATGTCTCTTACTCGGATTTCACTACTACTTTTAGTTTCGCGGCATTTCTCGTTTTCACTTTTTCTTGCGTGCTATCCCCTATAAGGTTAGAACAAACAATACATTTTCCGTTGCTTCCCCCCTCTCTTCTTGGATCCTCCAGCCATGCCCTTCGCTTTAATCTCTGCAGTCATAAACTTGAAATACTCATGCTCATCTACTCGATTATACTCAATTCCTCGTGCACTCTGATTCCCTTCACATTTTTTCCCGAGTATATCAGTGAAAATGTGTTCTAGTTTCACCCTTGACTCAGAAGTTACATAGCTAATAATGTATTTTCCGTTACCACCGCGCTCTCTTCTTGGATCTTCCAGCCATGCCTCTCGCTCTCATCTCCATTCTTATATAACTTTTAACGCTCTTGCACTGTTCTCAATCTTGGTTCTCATTCATGACTGCTCAATTCCGAGCGTGCTCTGTTTCTCGTCGTATTCGCTCCGTACAACATGTTTCTAGTTCTCACTCTTCTTGGATCTTCCAGTCATGCCTCTCGCTCTCATCTCCTTCATCTCCGCATGCAACTTGTAGCACTCACTCATTGCTGTCATTTCTCTTCTTTTCTCGCGCACCTGATCTGAACTGAATATACTATTTCCGTTGCCACCGCACTCTCTTCTTGGAACAATCCTCCAACCATGCCTCTCGCACTCATCTCCATTGTGATGTACCTCGTACATTCAATGTACGCGCTCGTTGGAGCGGTGCTGGTGAGCCATTTTCCTATCACGATAATACAGTAGTAACTACCGTAAAACCGACACCTCGAAGCAACAATCGTAAAACGCGTTTAATAATCCGTCTCAGAACTCGGTTCTGCTCTACTGCATGTTCCACTACACTCCGGCCAAGTTCCGCGTGTTCGGCATTCTCATGAAGGTTAATTGTTTAATTGATTCACTTAATTAATTAGTTAATTAGTTAATTAAATTATTCCAGGTTCACTCGATCTGCGATCTTATCGGCACCGTCGCCAGTTTCTTGACCATGCAGAGGTTAGTGTGCGATGTTCTGACTGTTTTGAACATTATTCTGCATACGGTATTTCTCATTTGCGCGCTTCTGTCTTGTCTATTGAAAAATGGGTGCACCGCCTTCAATAGAGATAGCGCACAAAAAGGAACCAGTGAAATTGAAGCAGCAAGAGATAATAGGAGCACTAATGAGGTTGGAAATTGAGATTGGCGCTTTGCTTAGAACAGCCCGGCCTATTAATCGCTCACCAATCTCGATTGGTGTTGTTGTCCTCTCAGCTTGTCTCTATGGTAAAATAAGAGAGCGAAATAGAGAGAACCATTACCTCTAAATACAGCAGAGCACGTAAAATTTTCGCGGAAAAAAAGCGACACACAAACCGACTGGTTTGCAGAATCATCCCATGTGGATGGTCTCTTCTCTACATCTCGTATGGACCGTGCAGACTCATCGGCTCGTTCACTTGCTACATCACTTACATGATTACGCTCTTCATCTATGTAGTCACGGTACGTTATTCTTTACGATACTCTAGCTTTTTCGTTACCCTTTTTGAAACCCTGACGAAATACTCTGTCCTTCGCATGTGGAAACAAATAATTGAACATTATTGGAGGACGTTTGAGCAACGAATCAACCGATAATTTCAGTTCTACATTACCATGGTCTCGTTCATCGCTCGTCTCCACATTGTCCAGCATGGGAATATCTCACTTATGCGTGCCACAATTCATCTCGTTTGCTGGGCAATCCCGATTCCGGGCACATTCATTGTAAGTGCATCCTAACGCATTTCTTTTCGAAACCGCAATAATAACATTCTGAGCAAGCAATTCTCATGAGAGAGAGAATCCTATTTAGATCTCCTTCATCATCGGCAAATCTGACGACGCTACTATGGTTGCAATCATGAACACGACTTATCCGCACTACTATGAGGAAGGTCTCACCATTACAGGTTAGTGGATTCTGCTGTTTATCCTGACATTAGGCAATGCGCTTTCATTATGCCATATTCACGGTCCGGAAAGAGACATATCTGTGCTATTTTAGTAGCCTAGTCCCATCGCAATAGCCTGGTCCTATGCCTAGCGATGGGACCAGGCTACTGCGATGGGCCAGGCTACTAAAACAGAGCCGCCAAATCAACCTCATTCAAGGAAGTGAGGATCTATCGGTTCCTTCAATGCTAATCGTGATGGTCATCGTTTGCGGTCTCATCGGCCCACTCTACGGCCTCATTCTCAAATTTCGGTACTCTCACTTAGACGTACTGCTAGCAAACCGACAATCTTCAGACATGCAACCCTGAAAGTACTCAACCAAGCCAATCTCTCCATGTCGAACAAGACTAAGAACATGCACAAGGAATTCGTTCAGGTAAGGATTCAATAGCAACAACAAAAACAACAACAACAACCACAACAATAATAACTTTTCAGATGCTGACTCTCCAAGCCCTGCTGCCCCTCGTTCTCATCCTTGCCGTGCTCACTTTCTCTCTCGGCCAATTCAAGATCATCAATCACCCAGCACTCGAATCGGCCAGCCTTCTCGTACGTTACTTAGGCGCTTTTAAGCACTCTAGCACTTTGCCGGGCGACGCCTAATACCCCATAATCATCCTCAATCCCCGACCACTAAAGCTGCGAAAAAGCTTTTCGTTTAAGGAGTTACTGAAAGAGTTACTCACTTTGAAATAACATCTTGATTTTGTTACAAGTGGAGAAACATTAGGAAAAATTAAATTGATAGGACCCTAAATTTTCGAAATGTATTGCGAATTGATATTCGGAACAGAAAGAACTGAAGAAATTCTCAGATCGGCGAAACTCCTTCTCTGCTCTCTCCACTGATCGTCTTCTATCATGTTCCCGCTTACCGCAAGTGAGTCGTTTTCAAGGTCAACTGAAATAATTAAACCGATTTACAGGGCACTCACTGACATGGTCTACCGCAATGTGCCTGTCGACCCGGAGGAGTCGACTGCAACCAGCCAGGTATACATAGTGATCTCAGTTTGGTCACAATGAGTTCTCTCACAACAGCACAAGTTAAGCAGGCAATGCAACGTAGATATCACTGAATGATTGGAAAATTTCGTCATTAATAGCCAATCAATCACTTACAGGAACGCGGAGCAGCTGGATGCACGGCAGTCACTGTTCGCAGCAACCTTATCACCCTCTAAATAATCTTGCTAATTATTCTCGCTAATTACCCTCTAATTACGTTAATTACTCACCTTCTAATTACCAAAGACAAGTCGTCCCTCGCAAACTCAAATAGAACTGTTCGTCCATGTGTCTATGTAGCCCTAATACAAAAGAATCCCATGCTAGCGGCCGTCATGTCATGGCCTTTAATTCTCCCATTTACTCTCTAGTTGTCTCTTGCAAACTCCAGTAGAACTCTTCACCCATGTGCTTGTCACAACTATATTCCATGCTTAGTTCTCTCACAATTTCCCTAGATCTCTCGCCTTCTCTCGCCCTCACGCGGGAGACATCATCTCCCACTCTTTTCCCGCTTTCCAAATGTCGATTTTTCCGCCCATTTTTCCCCATCAAGCTCTCAACCTTATTGTCAGTATTCTTCCATTTTCGCATGATCTCTCGTTTTCTCATTCTCATCTCTACACAGCGTCATAGTGAAAACAAACTGACCTTTATTCATGCTTAATCTCGCCAAATGTAATTCATTCAATAATTGGTCTGTTCACCATGTTCATCTTACCCTCCACTATCCAAATTGCCACATTTTCCACCCATACTCCTCACGAAAATGCATGTTCATTACCTATTTGTCTGAACTCTCTCATTTTGGCTTGATCTCTCGTCTACTTCTATTCACTTCTATGCCCTGAACCCCTTCGCCTCCATAGACTGTTCTTAGTGAAAACCAGCCGACCTTTATCCATAAGTATCCATAGTTTATCTTCATCCATAGTTTATCCATAGTATCCATAGTTTATCTTCAAGCATAATTCATTCACTTATCCGTCAGTTCACCCTTTTCATCTTCTTCTTCCACTATCCAAATGCAACATTTTTCACCCATCCTCCTCACGAAAATCCATGTTCATAGTCTATGTCAGAACTTTTCCATTTTCGATTGATCTCTCGTGCTCTCCTTTATACCTTAACACAACGGCATGCATTCGCTTCGTCTCCATAAACTGTCCTTAGTGAAAGTCATCCTACCTTTATCCATACGTAACCACTTCAAGCATAATTTATTCACTAACCTGTCTGCTCACCATGTTCATCTTTTCCTTCCACTTTCCTAATTATCACTTATTCCACCCGATCTTTTTCTCAAAAATCTGTGTCCATAACCTATTTGACAGTTCTCTCGTATTTTCGCTTCATCTCTCGTCTTATTTTTTTCACCCCTACATAGCGCCCTGTATAATCATCGCCTCCATAGATTGTCCATAGTGGAAACCAGCCTACTTTTATTCATAGTCTGCCCAGCATAATTCATTCATTAACCCGTATGTTCACCATGTTTATGATTACGATGACGATAAACTGAAAAAGTATGCTATTGTTCAGTCACAACGACGAAGTTTCTCCTGGGAATCGGATTCTTCATGTGGAAAAATAAATCGAACACATGAATGTATATTCTCCAGCTTCTCTTATTAATCAATTCTCTCTCTCTCTTCGGCATCATTTTTGCTCTGATTGGGATGATAACTCAATTTGATTTTCGATCAGGAAAAACGCCAAGTAAATGTGTCAAAACATGCCGAAGGAGCTTTTTGCAGCTGAGCCGTCGTTATTTGAGAATTAGGAACAGAACTGAACTATCGCGGATACTGTAGCAAACTGGGAGCTGAATATGAAAGCAAGGAGAGCTTCTCTCATTCACAGAGTGCATTAAGAGACCGTCTCGGTAAAAAGTCAGCATTCAGCGGACATTGCCCTAGCACAAGGATCCAGCCCTCCACGCTGCCATGGCATGAGAGGGTCTGGGCCCCTGAATGATGAACCGGTGGTTTTGGGATTCCTCGCCGCGTGCGTGGTGCGCAAACTTCGCGCGAAGTTCAAAAAATCGATTTTCTTAAAAGTATTTTGAATAAAAGTCAGTTCACGATTGAACAGAGCATGGTATAGCGGGCTACGGTAGTATATGTGGGACTGTAGTATGCAATGAGGTATGTTACTTCAGGATCCCCACCAACTCGATTTTGGACCGTGACCCGGGGTTCATGGATGCAAGGTCCTGAGTGCACCCATGACCCCCGGGTCATGGCCCTCAACGACAAAATCGCATCCGGAAAAATACTCAAAGTGCTTCAATCTTCCCAAAACTTCAAAGTTAATGCATTTAGGTGCTGTCAATTCTCATAGCAGTATGAGTGAGGTGAAAGCTATCTTTTCGACTTTTCGAGGTAGGCAGTGCACCAACTTCAGGAAACAAAAGTCCCAGAAGGAGTAAAACCGATTTCTTGCAAATGTGGTCGAACATGTTCACAGGCATTGGAAGTACACTGTGAATGATGTTTCACCCTCCGCTAATACCGTTAAGCCGCCAATAGAGGTGTAAAATCGAGTTTCGAACATGCCAAAACTCCTTCAAAATGAAAGCCTAAAAAATTTTCCTGTTGAAAGTACGTTCATTTGGGCTGACTAACACAATGCAAAAAGAATTTCGACTCTAGCTTGTTCGGCTGAGAAGATATGAAAATCGATTTTTTTAAATTTGCGCGCAGTTTGCACACCACGCACGCGGCGAGGAATCCCAAAACCACCGGTTCATCAATCAGGGACCCAGACCCTCTCATGCCATGGCAGCGTGGAGGGCTTGATCCTTGTGCTAGGGCAATGTCCGGGGAGTGGGGTGAAATGGTGAATTTTTACGGAGACAGTCTCTTAAGTATTCCGCTCCAAAAAGAGATACAACTGCGAAATATTTTATCGAGAAACGGCGAATCGTGTTCGGATACATTAGTGAAAAGATACAAATTGAGATTTTATGGGGGGCAATTATGCAGAGATTCGACAATCGATCGACTCTAGACGAGTTGGGACTTTCTGACCGATGGATTAGGATAGGTTGAAAGAAGGGGCCAGGTGGACGGCCCCTGTTGCGTAACTCCTCCGCCTGCCCAATATTCTTTCCCCCTCTCTCTCGCCGGCGAGTCAGGTCGAGTGAGAGCAGGAGAGGAGTGAGCCTCCCCCTCTTCACCGGGATGGGAGGGGGGGAGCAGGGGAGGGGGGCAGGGGAGGGGGGCAGGGAAAGGGCAGGGGAGGGGGGGCAGGGCCCGTCCAATCGGGCAGGAGGGCGAGAGACTGTGCAGATCAGAGAGAATGGGAGAGAGGAGAGAGGACAAAGTGCCTCCTGTCGTGGACAGACAATGAGACAAATAGGGGAGAGGGAGAGGGAGGAGAGCACCAGGGGGTCACTCCTCCCCGGGCCTTTGTCTCCTACTCGCCTCTATCCTTCTTCCTCGCAGCTGTGAGGCTCAAACGCCGCGATTTTTTCCTAAGCGGTAATTGTTCCGATTGCGATTCTCTTTGTTTAGATGTAGTTAGTGGAACCTCTTCCCCACATGCCACTTCTATTTTCTCATTTTTCTCTTACTTTCTGAATTCCGTGACAAATTAGGGCGGAAATTCCGCCTTGCGTTTTCGTCATCGCTGTATCTCTTGTTTTTAGTATTGCCTGAACTTTAGAACTAACGTAGTCTAGAGAGGTCGCTTGAGTTGTAATAGTCATCTCACCCTCTGGGCCTACCCCGTACTTGTGCAGAGTAGGTATTCTGTCGTACCCTCTGGGGATGTCTCATGTCTCTTCCTGTCCGCACTTAGACGGACAGGAAGAGGGGGAAGGAGCATAGGGTGATTCCTCCGCGGATGCATTCCTCCCCATATACTGGAATTAGCTCTTTTAGCAATAAGTTGACTCGTTTGAGTTGTGGTAGCCCCTTTTACCCTCTGGGCCTCCCCGTAGTGTGCAAAATTGTTAATTGGCGGCGCCCCGATGTCAACACATCTTCACTTTGCGGCGCCTTTCCCTTCTCTGTTACATCTACTCCTTGGTATTAGCTGGAATCTTCTCTTATAATCCCCACAAGAGATACACTCTAGGGTCTCGGAACCATTCAATGGGCGTAGGGGATTACGGTAGGTGGAGAAGAGGGACTAGGTGATTGATTACCCCTGTTGCGCCACGCTAGTGCCTGCTCATCTCTCTTCTTTTCTACTCCCTCTCCAGACAGGTTGAGAGAGCGGGGGAGAGTGTCCTCATCCTCCCTCTTTGCCGAGGGCACCCGCGGGGATGAACAGACCACTCCCGATCGGGCAGATCTGAGAAATAGAGATGGCAGATAGAGACAAGGCCCTGTGTTGCGCACTGACCCCATCGATATTGCATCACCTCGACCCCAGGAGGAGAGTGCGGGGCAAGGACAGTTCCTCCCCCCCCCCTGCCGAGGAGACAAGCGGGAAGGAACAGACCGCGTCTCTCTCTCTCTCTCCGATCCGATCTGACAGATCGCAGAGAGAGAGGCGAGAGAGTGTGTCCAAAGCGGAGGGCGAGCAGAGGGTCTCTCACTCCTTCACTCTACTCGAGTCTGTCCAGAGGTGCTCTTCACTCCGCCCTTCAGCATCACCATCTCAGGTTCATCCCCCTTCTCACCTCTCTCCCTACCCCTCCGCTGAATGGAATCGTAGGGATCTCATGGTTGTTCCCTCAAAATACACGCGCTAATTTGTGTCAGAAAGCGACCCGCTTTTCATATATTCTAGTGTAATCTCTTCCGACTGTTTTGCTTTCTAATATCTCCAGATTTCTCACGCCTTTTCACCCGAATGAATTGCCCGGCTAAGTTTCACGAGATCTGACCACTAATTACGGCTGCGCTGTCTTCCTCTCATTCTCGGCTGCATTTCGATTCAACTACCGTAATCTAGAGTTGTGGCAGCCCCCTCTGGGATCGTACCCTCTGGGCCTCCCCGAGTTGTGCCAAGAAGGTATTTGGTGGCGCCCCGGCGCCGAATCTTCGCATTCTGTCGCACTCTTCTCTAGACCCGTTTCACCTTCTTTCAGTCGGTGCATAGGTCTTGTGTATTCAATGCTTCGATTGGACGAGTCTGTCCCTCCCCCTGGTCTCCTCGGTCGAGGAAGATGAGAGGGAGTCTCTTCACTCGTTCCGCTCTCTCGACCTGTCTGATCGGAGAGAGAGAGGGGAGAAGAGGAGGGCTGGAGAGGCAGGAGGCGACTCCACAGGGGTCATCCATCACCTGTCCCCTCCTGTCAACCTATCTTAATCCCTCCACCAGGCGGCTCCCAGCTTACCGCCTGAGAGATCTCCGAACAATTATCCTCATAAATTCTCACTTCGTGCCTCCTCGCTAAGAACTAACTGTTTCAGAAAAGGTATTCGCATCGAGTTTCATGACTCTGTTTCACAGCATTTCTCGCTCACCTCCATTTGGGATTCCATTAGTCGGCATGTTCACATAGACCCTCTCCCTCTTCCCTCCCTCAGGCTGCCTTCTTTTGTATCCCCTAAGCTTCATGACAGATGAGAAGGGGATACTTGTTCCTCTCTGTGTTATCTTGCTTACTTTACAGCTTTTACCCCGGTTTCATTCAAACACTGTAATCTCGAGTCGGCACTGTAAGCTGTGGCAGCCCCCACTGGCCCTTCTCGTACCCTCTGGGCCTCGCCGAAGTTGTGCCGAATCGGCATGTGACGGCGCCCTGGCGCCGAATCTTCACCAATGGTTCTTTCAGTTCTCTCGTATTCTCAAATTGCCGCGCATTTCCTTTTATGGGTGCAAAGGTCTTGTGTATTCGACTCTTCATAACCGAGAACTATTACAATCGTTCTCTCCGATCTTCCCGATTGGACGAGTCTGTCCCCCCTGGCCTCCTCAGTCGAGGAAGAGGAGAGTGAGCCTCTCCTCTCCTCCCGCTCTCTCGACCTGTCGAACCGGGGAGAGAGAGGGGGAAAGAAGAGTACTGGACAGGCGGGGGAGTGATGCAACAGGGCTATCCATCATCTGCTCCCTCGTATCCACCTATCGCGATCCCTCCAACAGACGGACCGTCCTAGCCTAGAGTTTATCTGTTGTGGGATCTCTGAACAGTTCCCCTCCTTCATCCTCAGTTACCAGTTCCCGAGAGGTATTCGTGCACTTTCTTGACATAATCGCGCATATTTTCCCGTCTTTGTCGATTGAAATACCATTTCCGTTTTGTGATTTCGCCCTGTATTGCCAGTTTTCTCGCTCAATTCCATTTTTGTTTCATTCTCGTCCTCTGACTCAAGATCGAGTCTATGATTAGTCGACCTATTCATATAGACCTCCGCCTCCTACCTCCCTCAGGGTGGCTTCTTTTAATTCCCCTAAGTTTCATCACAGATGAGAGAGAATACTTGCTCCACATTGCATTGTCTTTCTCACTTTCCAGCTTTTTGGCCCGGATTAATTCAATTACCGTAATCTCGGGTTGTCTCTTTAATCTGTGGATCCCCTCTGGGCCTCCCCGTTCCGTGCAAAGGTGGTAATTTACAAAGCCTTCGATAACGGCTCTTTCACTGCGCTCATAAACCTATCTCGCAGCGCACTTCTTTCAATGGGTTCATAGGTCTCGTATGTTCTATTCTGCCTAACCGATAGCTAACTATTACAACCTCGCATCGTTCTCACCGATCTCTCCCATAGGGCCAAACCCCTACCTCCCCGTCCTGACCTCCTCGACAGAGGAGAGGAGGGAGACGCTCTTCACTCCTCCCACTCTCTCGCCCTGTCTAACCGGGGAGAGAGAGGTGAGAAGAGGAGGGCTTGAGAGGCAGGCGGCGACTCAAAGGGTAATCCATCACCTGTTCCCTCTTATCCACCTATCGCAATCCTTACACCAGACGGTTCCCAACCTATCGCTTGGCGGATCTCTTTGTAGTTGCCCTCCCCTATTCTCACTTTGTCCCATCTCGCTAAGTGCTAACAGATCCCGAAAGGAGTTCGCTTTGCATTGTTTCTTGACATAATCACTCACCTTTTCCTCATCTTTATTGAATAAAATACCACTTCCGTTTTACCATTTCACCCTGTTTCACCCGCTTTCTTGCTCACTTCCATTTGAGTTCACTTAGTCTCCTCCTACCCTCAGGCTCTTTCTTTGTATCCCCAAGTTTCATTGGCAGATTAGAGGGGAATACTTGTTCCTCATTGTGCTGCTTTCCTCAATTTCCAGCTTTCTATCTCGGTTTGATTCAACTACCGTAATCTAGAGTCGTCGCTTTAAGCTGTCGCAGCCCCCTCTGGCCCATCTCGTACTCTCTGAGCCTCCCCGTACTTGTGTCGAATATCCTACTTTGCCGCGCTCTTTTCGC
>LS512605.1:199687-219794 GCA_900490845.1 Pristionchus japonicus | reverse complement strand
CTCTCCATTCCACCCACTCTCTCGTCCTGTCTAATCGGGGAGAGAGAGTGGATAAGTGGAGGGCTGGAGAGGCAGGAGAGTGATGCAACAGGACAATCCATCGCCTGGTCCCTTCTGTCCACCTATCGTAATCCCTCCACCAGAGGGTCTAATCTGATAAACTGATAAGTTTCATGATAGACGTGAGGGGAATACTTGTTCCGCGTTGTGATGTCTTCCTCGCTTTCATGCTTTCTATCCCGGCTTTATACTGTAATCTAGAGAAGTCGTGGCGCTATAATATGGCAGTCTGTTTTACCTTATGGGCCCGAACCTGTGTCAAATGCGCCTCTTCTCAGTTAAGAGAGCTTCCACAGGGAGGTAGGGGAGGGAGAGGAAATAGGTAAACACTTTGATCTTATCCGAAAGTCCGACAAGCGATACTATTGGTGAGAGACAGAAGAGATCGAAGAGAGTGCAGACAGGGCAGAGAAAGGCGAGAGAGAGTGACGAGATGGGAGTGCGCAGACAGCCCTTTCTCTCCACTCCATCTGCTCTTTTGTCCTGCCGACATCTAAAGGGGATGGAAGATCAGGGGCGTTGTCTTTCCTGGCCATCGCTGTCTCTCGTTACTTCCACTCGGACACATCGGGACGTTTGCGGTCTCTTCCTCCTCTACCTGCTTATCTTCTTGCTGAGCGCCTATTGTTCCCGGTTGCGATTCGCGCATCTTCGACATAATCTTATGTAATCGCTTGCCTTCAAGAGAGTATATTAATCCGCTTCTTTATTTCTTACTCCCGATCTCGCTCGATTACCGAAGTCTCATCTGACTACAGTAGCTCAGTTGTGTCAGCTGCAATCGCCAATTGTACTTCTGACAGCCGGTCTTCTCACATCTCTCTCCCTCTGCTTCTCCCCATCGATCTCTTATCTCACCTCCCATTCGGGCTCCACTGCCACCTTTTGAAGCTGCCAAGTCTGAGATCTTTTCACACTTTTCTTACATCTGATCTCGCCCAGATACCATAGTTGTTCCAGGGGGCGTTGTTCCAGCCGCTGTCAGTTAAAGTGCAAACTGCCGATTACCTCCTATGTAACTATCTCTACCTTCTTCCCATCTTTTCTCCACCAGTTTATACTACTCGCGTAATGTTCCGATGTCACTTCGTGATTGTTGCTCGATTCAATTGAGTTATTTCAGATGGCGACAGAAGGATTCCTCTTTCAATTTCACCCGACCGACAAAGTTCGCGATTTCACATATATTGTGCACGATATCAAGGCCTATAAGGCGAGTGACATTTACCAATGTGCATGCTTTTCTAATTTTAAATCTAAATTGTTGCTCTTTATAGACAAAAACTGTTCCTCCCTCGCCTGCAGTGGGAGCTGAGTGCACAATCCAGCACGGCAAGGAAATCTGCCGAGCGAGGTTCCTCTTCCGTGGACCTCACCAAGTAAGGTTGGGAGGGGGACTAAACTACAAAAAATAGCATTGCAATCGGCAGGATTGTACGGTATTGCGCAACCGAAATCATCGTGAATCACGAATTGATTTTTTTGGTTGACCAAGCGTACCGTATGCCAAAGTGTGTTTCTTTAACCGTGCATGCACAGTAACCGGAACTACCGTAGTATGAGATATAAATTTGCTGTTGGGTCAAACGTTTTTCGGACATGTTACCGTAATCCGAGAAACCGTAATCCAGGAATCACGAACTGGCTTTATCTTTTCCTTGTTCGGGTTACTGTTACACGCTGTAGAATACGGTTTCTTTGGTCGACCACAGACATGTTTAGACCTTGAACCCCTTGGGTCCTGCTGATAACAATGGTGCAACCAATGATTGCCTAGATCAAATCCCATTTGGTTTATGATCTCTTCTGGTTATGTCGGTTGTGATTTTGTATTCCCCTGATATTTTACCATCACTCACTCTACCATAGTTTCACCGTTCAGGCGGCTCGCGACCTCGAGCGTCTTCGACAAGGAAACAAGTATTCCCCAGAGCAGGTCATAGCTGCAAATGGCAATGTTCAGGTAACACTACTTAATTTCCCCACGAAATTCTGCTAATATCGTTTGACATTACCTCGCTCTAAAGACTCGGCCAATAACATTCATCAAGCTAATTTTTATGAATGAAAAAAGCAAATTAAAAAAAACAAAATTTTCACACAAACGTTGATTTGGCACTGCCAATCTAGGATGACCACCTTCTAGAGAAAGGCGTATTTACCTTTACTTTGACTTAGCCTATTTCCTCTATTTACAGGCATACAAAGAAGCTGCTGACGCGGTCGTGATAATGAATAAAGAGAAGAGGAAAGAGTACAAGTGAGTTCCATGAATTACTTGACTTCGATGAGCACTTTGGTAGGCGAGAGACTACAGTTACGTCAGAGACGGTATTTCGAAATAGTTTTCATCCGACCTAGCGCCTTTTCGACAGTGTTCTTCATACTGATTCCCCACTCACAGTGCGAGATCTGCGGCGAAGAAGGGAGGAAAGCGCGCGAAACTGGAGGTCAGAGAAGAGCGTCCGGAGAAAGGTTAGTGACACTTCTCGACTTGCTCTAAATAGTGAATGAGCTTCACTCATTTATGCTACTAGAATGCCTAGCTCAGGGTTGGTCGGGATGTTTGGAGGTTAGTCAAACTTTCGAGAAGTGGAAAATGTTAGTAGTAAGCACAAGCACTGGTGAGCGAAGTGATGAGAGCAATACACCTCCCGGCAGTGAGGTGAAATGACAAACGAGTGATGTCCTTTGTATTGCAGATCAGCAGGTTGTCGCAGAGGAGATGGAGAAGGCGAATCAGGAGAAGAAAAAGAGTGACGAAGAGAAGAGAGAAGGAATGTCACCGATCACGCTAGCAGAAGAGCTGCTCAATCGTATGTTTTCTAAAGATCCCTCCCAACTCCCATTCCTCGTTACTCTTCCTTTTCGCATGAGAAGAGGGCGGTATCATGAAGCCTTCATCTTGGGGTTTAGCGATTATCTATTGCAGAAGCGAAGGCAGACGTGACGAAATTCAAAGACGATCTGCAGCTGAAGGATCTTGAGTGGCAGAAAGCAAGGGACACTGCTACTCTCTCGGGCACGGACCATCAGGACGCCATAAAAAATACGAAAGTGAGATCAATATCACTTTTTTTGTAAAATTAATTCTGCTCAAGAGTGCTAATATTAGGTTGGTCAGTAAGTAATGCCCGAGATTGATTGTGAAATAATTCTCTATCATAAAGTCTTTATGACTTGCAAATAATGTCCTGTGTAGTAGTACCCTTGAACTCTATCCACGTATGTTTGATCGTTTCGCTCTGTTACAGAACCTGGGAAAATATTTAAAAATCAACAGATGCAAAATAGGCACAAAATGGTAGTACTTTTTCAAGCAGTGTCTTTTCTCCAACCCATCGATCTCTTTTGCCTCAAATTTTTTCAGTGATAGGGAAGGGTTAGGGTAGCAGATGACCACAACAGGTTGGTTGTATGAGTAGCGAGCGAAAATATATAAATAAAAAAGTATGAATTTCGATGATCAGATCCAGATAGCTGAATTTAAAAATCTGAAGCTCAGAAAGTTTGAGTGGTATCTTCGTGTGAATAATATGTAAGCACAATTGGCACAGCAGCTTCTCAATGCATTGAAACTGTGCCCTGTAGATCCTTTGAAACGAACACACTGAGTCATAAACCTAATTCTAGCCCACTCAGTTTAGTAAGATTATCAGTTAGACACACGCCTCTGGAGTTTATGTTACTGCCATCATGAGACATCATCAAATATGAGATCCCCTCTCTCTGTACTACACGCCTACAGCAAAAGTTTGGGCTCATCTTGCCGCTCGGCGGAATGCCGAGCCGATAAACTGAGGGACCTAGCCTGTGACGCTTTCACTTTCGAGCTCCACTAAATCCGCAATAATTGTCAATCAGATGAATGGCAGCGTGCGCTAAAGAGAGTATCCAAGGACTCATAAGATGCGTATGGGTAGGCATTAAATACTTGAATACAACAGGACTTTGAGATCAGAATATCAAAGTGATCAAATCGGGCAAAACTTACTGACCAACCCGATAGATGCATGTGTTAACCATTTCCGGAATAACTGAACATGTCGTGCGTACCTCTCGTAAACCAGTTTAATTGTGGAACATGTGGAAGATTTGCACTTTCCCATTCTACCCAATTTTGTCATGCACCTAGCGCACATTGTAAGTACACTATCTAATTCGTTAGATTGATCGTATAAAAGCTGCATTTGAATGTAGGGCATATGAGAAGCATACGATCATCTTTGCAGAATGCCCAACACTCATACGATACCATGGTCCGATTATTCGAGAAGAGGAAGGTCATCGATCAACAAATTGACGAAGAAGCTGCAGTGTTGCAGTACTTGGCGTACGAAGAGAGTGGAGAAGAGGAGGACGAGTATGAGGCGCAGATGGCACAGTTGAAGCGAAAGAGGCTGGCCAAAGCACAGGAGTGCGTGAAGCGTGCGTTTTTTAAACATGAACAATGCAAATTATGCATATAGAACTGTCATCTGATAGGAGACTTACTTCAGTGATTGAATTCCTTACCAAAAAAGGGAGCCTACGGACTCTCGGTCCGTGCCGATACTAGGGTTGCCGGTACAAAAAAGGAAAAAAAAAGATATTGCGAGACGTTGTGTGGGGAGTACCGTATCAAATTATAGACCTTGTCGAGCATGATTCAAAAAGTGGCACTTGATTTTGTGCGAAATTAAACCTTTTTCGGCCTAAAACAGTATAAATCGAGAGGAGGCAAATTCGCCGTAACTCGGATCGTTTAGGTTTGTTCATACCAAGTGTAGGGCAGAATCCAAATATGACGTCATTTCAATCTGGGAGCGGTACGTTAAAAATGAGCGAAGTTATTGCCTGCGGCGCAAGGCACTATCGAATTCTCTCGCCTCTTTGATCTACCTCCTCTCAATTTCGTTAGTGGCGAAATTACCGGTCCCTTTTGCATATCGCGCGTCTCTCGCGAAATTGCTAACCAAATTGGGAGAGGGAGGGAGTCCGTGTGGTAATTTCGTTTTCGTTTCGGAAACCCTAGCCGATACATTGCTGTCCGGAAATGATCTTATTTTCAGAATGTCAACGAGATGAAGCGAAGTCTAAGCAGACATATGATGAGGACCTTGCACGAGAAAAGAACGCGTCAGTCATTCGTGGGACGGCTGAGGAGAAGCTGGAAAAAGCTCAAGCTGCGGAAGTGGTTCGACGTTCAAATAATTATTGCATCTCTTATAAGTTGCATTGGGCGGATGCGGTGTCACCCACCAAGGCGCCCACAAGGGTAATCGGTAGTGACTAGATCTCGCGGTAAGGTAGGTCCGAAGAATAGGTTATGACTGAACTGGCCTTTCTTTATAGTCACTAGCCTAGCAGTGGGATCCCGCAGGACGCAAGTGCCTTGATCTCGGGGATACCTTTAACTCTACCGATATCAGTTGCATGCACCTCTTGTCAGTAGAAAGACCCCAAAGCCGAAGTCCCCAATACGCTAGTTAAAAGGCTTACCATAACTAGGAATCTACTAGTTATCATCAATATGAATGGTGATAGATTTGATTTTAAAAAAAATGATTAAAAAAATAAAAACTAAGCATAAACTTACGATGAAAAGCATTGCAGGAGGCGCAGGATGATTTGACGGAAGCGAGAAAGTTCGCAGAGAAGATGAATAAGAAGTGGATGGAAAGGGAAGAAGAGAGAAAGAAGAAGGAGGAGGAAGAGAAGAGAGATGCGGATGGCGGACAGGAGAACATGGAGATCAATTAATACGCTGGAGGTATTTCGATTGTTGATTTAGAATTTGGGTTCCGATTTCACACACAAAAAATTGATGAAAGATGTATAAGAAGTGAAAGATGTTTAACTCAACAAATGTATGGAAACTGTGTTCGCGAGTGGTGATTGATTCACATGCAAACAATACACAGCGTTCGAGCTATGATTACCAAAAAGGAAATTTATTCAACACATTTCACTAAAGTAACTGTCGTTTTCTTCAGCTCACGTCAAGCTCGGGTATCGAAATTCCCAATATCTTCAATGAGTTGCTGACGTTGTTCAACGCAAGATTCCGAGAGTTGCTCTACGACGCTAAATGTGCTCGATTGTACTGTTCTATTTATCATAACGTTCTATTCCGCTTCCACACTCTTTCTTATCATGCTGCACCGTTCATCAAGATGTGTACACTCCAATGCCCTTCGCATGATAGCCAGTTGCATTATTTATCTTCTCTTTGGTTTGTTTTCACTCACTCACTTTACTCGTTTCGTTTTATTCCTTCTCCAAATAGCCTCGCCCCATTCTACCCCCCATCCCCCCTCTGACTTGCTGTCACCTCATGCAAAGGCACTATACCAGTCTTTCATAGCAATTTGTATGCTTCTCCCCCTATTTGCTCATCATTTCATATCTTCCATTCTCCGACGAACGAATCGTTTTTGCCACCATTTTGCAAACATTACGTTCGGATCAATTCTAGAAGTGACCTCAAGAGCCTAATCCCTGCATGCTTGCCCGTTGTTTTAACCTCTTCTTTCTTTGAAATCCGCTTTATTCACTAAGCCCCGCCCCATTTGGTCCCCACCCTGACTTGCTGTGAACTCAAGGAAATCACTCTATCAGGCTTTCATACTTATTGTTCTACTTATTCCCATCTGTATAAGTACACGCTTCGTAGTTTCATATTTCGACACACCAATCACCATTTGTAACATTACTCTTTAAAATAAAAAGAGTCTTCGACTAGCAATGACTAATAACGTTATAGTGCCAGATTTGTTAGATGAACAAAGCTGATGGTTGAGGAACAAACCGAGTTGATCGATTTGAAAGAAGTCTAAGAGCATTACCTTCGACGTTATGTTGATATGAATATGTGGCAACTTCTTCAGAAACTTAGGAAAGACGTGAGGATGGTATCAATCTCAAATTTAGAGTGTTTGCTAGGGCACTTCACTATCTCTCAAACAATGACTATCAACAACGTAAATTACGTCAAACCTCCCTATCACTCATCTCAGAGACAAAATAATAAAGTTCGTCCCGCAAATGTTCGCACAGATTTAGTTTTCCACAATTACAACAGGATTCCTTATCTTTGTCCACCTATTTTGTAATTGGTAAGTGGGTAACTGGCGCAGACTCGAACCTCCCAACTTTTTGAACATGAATATCCGTCGCTCATTATGCCAGAGCGGGACACAACTTTTAAAAAAGAGATGCCATGTAATGAATATTTGTAATTGATTATTGTATTGTATTGAGTATTTGTACTAGTAATTCAATGACGTAGAAAAATTCAAATTTTACCACTTTACAAATTCGATTTAAAAAAACGCGAACCATAAATGCGTAAGATTGTGAGAGCCTTAGGCATTTGGCGCACACATATTTGACTACTTTTTTCTTCCCATTGTGCTTGTATAAAGTGATCTATTGTTGCGCAGTTTGCGCAGATAATTCGCACGTGAATCAGTAACAAAAGGTATTGATAAGAGCTGGATTTTTGCTGCCACGATTGACTATGTGGTGCTTACTGTTCTTGTTCGCTGCTTCTACACGTGTTCATTCTATCGGAAATGGTTTGTACTTTTTTAGTAATCCTCTCTCACTGCTTATTTCTTCAATTATATCAATCTCATTTTAGAAAATACTGCCGAGGGCAATCCTTCTGGAAATTTGAAGATACATGCCGAACAGGTGAATATTGAATAATATTTTCACAATTATACGTTGAATTCAGCCTGAAACAGCGGTAGACGAGGTGGAACAGAACAACGGCCAATGGAAGCTGCAGACATACGATGGAAAGTATCTCTCGGGCAAGGAAGACACCAGTTGTTGGTTTTGTCCTCCAAATTCCGTCACGAAAACCGATGGATCGGAAGGGGACGAGAAACGATGAGTTATAGGCGGAACAACTGATGATAAGGTTTATGAGTTTCAATGAATCCAAGTAAAAGCGATAATCTCATTCAGGTTGTGATAAACGCCGATGTAGGGGCATTCCTTCGAGACAATGCCACTCCGTGGCTGGGTGGTGTAGTCGATTTGGTGAAGAAAGTGGACGATTGGACGATGTGGTAACCGATCAAGAACGACGATGGGTCGTTCTCGTTCAAGAAAGCGCATTTTCGATCTCAGGAATGTGATTAAAATTTGAGGGCATACAAAAAATACCATAGAAATTATTCAGAAGCCATCGTGGCAAATGGCTGAGCGCCCATCGGAAAGATTCGCACGTCGTTACCATGCCACAGTACATGGGTTGCGAGAAGTTCTGGCTCAAACCGTGGTACAATTGATATAATTGTCAAGTATACATTGTTGATGTGCATAAAGTATCTTGAAGCTCTCTTATCTTGAAATATCCGGTTGATGCAAAAGTTTCTGACCTTTTTTAAACTTATGTGTTCATAGCGATAATTTGCTTCCTTTTCAACCACTCAACTAGTACTGTTCCATGTTAGATGCGCACGTGGATGCTCTTTCTAGCGCACACTTGAACTGACCAATCGCATTCGAAAGACCGATACTGTATCAAGACAAAGCAAGCGTGAACCAGATTCGTTCTGATTTTTTGTCAGGCTAGTGCTCTCTTGAGAATGGAGATGCGACCAAAATAACTCTACTGGCACTAAGCACAGCTACTAGGCATCCCAGCAAAAACATACTCATAGGAATGCGGCACCACCCGTTGTTAGGGCAAGAGCTTTTATGCATACCGAATTTTTCTGGCTTTGATCGTTTTCAGTTTACATCGGTGAATACTCGTCACGATGAACCTAGATATATATTTAGCACAAGAACAAAAAATGTCTAGATTGCTTAGTTTACGATATCATTTTGATAAGGATGCTCTTCCTCTATCGCAGGATGCAAATTTTTGAACATATCGTTTGAAATTTTTATGACGAAATCTGTACTTTAGTCGATGCCATGCTTTCCATACACATTGAAACCCGGATATTTCACGCTTATATAGAAGAGGGACTCTTGATACGTTGCAGATTTATTGGGGAAATCAAGGGGATGACTGGATGTTACAGGATTCCCTAGAGTAGAGACCACTGGAAATATAATTTTTCAATGAATTTTAGACCAAAGTCTACTCTAAAAATCATTACTCGTATACCATGCAATCATGGTCAATTTTCATAACGCGGATGTGGAGGCACATCATATCCCTACATAACGGTATGCTGGAATTTGGGTTGGCTGAAGCCGCGGAATTAAAAATTGAGTAAAGGAAATGGTCAGTAACTTTTGCATCAACCTAATAGTTAGTAGAGAAATCGATTGATAATGTGCAAATCGTTGACCTTGTGAATTGAGAAGCTTTCTGTGGTTGCATAGTTCAGTTTTGCAACCGATATTCCCACGTTCTCTTTTTTACTATCATCCATCTTTATTACTGTTCAGCAAATCTGATGATTGCGGATTATTTCTTGTTCTTAACAATTACCGCCAGATATATTTTCATTTTCATTACAAAACTCTAAATTCACGTTGGCTACAGAAGCTGGTTGTCAAAGAATAACCAATTAATTCCAAGTAGGAAATCGGAAAATACAAACTATAAATGCGACAATTCAATTGGATTCCATTGGCGGCTTCGAGATATTTTCTTGTTGCGAACTGATAATTGTGGTTCAATTGAGAAAATACTGCAAGTCAAGGCGAAACTGAGACATCCGCAACGCTCGTGTAATATTGCGCTAGTGTCGCGAAATGCTACGAAAGCCCCCCACCATTTCCCTTACCCATCGCGTCTAGAGCACACGCTGTTTATATATAGTCTAGCGAACGCCTTGCGAAAGACGAGCGACACTGTAGCGAAAATAAGAGGTTTCCATGCGTTGTTAAACAACGTTGTCACTTGATTTGAACAGCGCGTCGCTCGGGAATCTCATGCGTTCTAGGATCAAAGCTCTACTACCGTAACATGCTGTATAGAACCATTCCGAATTCGTAATCAGACATTCCGTAAGCATACAGTGCAATTACATCAATACAGGCCGAAGATAAACAAAGTTTTAAACTCAGAGGGAGGAGCCAGAAGATAGAGAGTTCTCCGAATTCTTTGGCAGGTCAGGGAGGAAAGCCTCGATGACGTCATTATCTTTAATGCCAATGGACTCGAGAGTGTCTTCATTCGTGACGGTTCGCTCATTGAACTTGAAGATGATCCGAAAGTATTCTTTGACATACATTCCAAACAATGTCCTCGCGATTGAGAACTTGATGATTGGAAAAGGGATGCGTCTCCACAACTTATCCTTGAGCTCGAATCCATTCCTGAACAGATTAGATAGAGAGAGAGGAAGACAGCACATTACTCGAAGAGTGGGAAGCAATCGCTGTCCCCACACTTTACACCCTGCGAGAAAGTGATCCTACTCTCTTATCTTCCAACGCTCTCTCGTTTCTCTGCCCTAACCTGAGAGATCATGCAGAATTGAGAGAGTCAGGCCATTACTCTCAGCGATAGAATGAGATCGACAGAGGGAACAATAGCTGCACTAAACGACCTCCATTCCATCAACTCTGGTCTCTTTAACTCGTCGATTTGTGTGAGTGGAAGTCGGAGTGCTATGACCGACCTAATGATCGTATTGTGAATAATATGCATGAACTCAAAACAGTCCAATGGAAACAATTATTTATTACAGTAGTGCTGATAAATTTGAGAAACAACAACTAAACGTAACCAGATGGGCATTGGCACTCAAGGGAATCCTCTCGTTGTCCTTCTTCTGGCTTTCCAAGCAGTTTGTGGCCTCGAGATCGACAAATGTTTTCCTCAGATCTTTCCACCGAATTTGAACATCAGCATCATCAAAGTTGTTGTACAGATCAGATGTAGAACCTGAAATCACTTTGTCATAGAAGAAATCGGAAGCATCAATAAAAGAAACCCAATCAGAGATAAAACAACTGACTTTTGAGATTAGATTGTTGTTATCATTATCGTTGATTCTCCATAAGAAACAGCCTGTCGATGTAGGCGACAGAAACTGGGATTGGGTTGTATTCCACGGGCGAATTGATGCAGGAATTGTTGGAATGGCGAAAATCACGAAAAACACGACTTGGAATATTCAGTAATGTGTGCACAAGCTGATGAAAAATCAAAGTAGTTCACTAAATCGACTAATTCGCACTAGAACGTAACCCTGACAAAAGAGATGCGAATCTGAGAGAATTCGGGAACTAGATTTGCATCGGAACTTGAAAACTCGTTTCCCTATGATTGAGAGAGTGAGATAAGTTCTGATCAAAGTTCTGACAGCTGTCCTTTGATACGCTTTTTCCTTCGTATACGCTCCAAAAGAATTGCGAAAGTCTATATAGGCCAAAACAGCGGAACATCAGATGAGAAAACGCTTCAATGAATTGGACGATCAGTAAAAGGTAGTGAATTCGTGGGTAGATGAGAGCGGGACCTTCACTCGTATAAGAGAGAGGAGAAGAAGGGAAATCCCCTCTCCCGAGCAATTTCATTCCCGATTCTCTCACAATATGGGATCCCATTTCCCATCCCACGCTTGCTTAGTGGTTGAGAAGTGGCTGAGAGAGAAGAAGTGCGAAATAGGAAATTGGATGTGATTGAGAAGGAAATGAAAGCGAGACGAGATCCGAGGAGGCAGGGTGTGTAGAGCTATACGAGTCAACACATTACGTCGAGACGAAAGAGGGGCTAAAGTGCTAAGTAATGCTCCGACTCTCTCACGGAGAAACGACAATATGATCAATTTTCAGTCGGAACTGCGTCAGATATACAATTGAAAGAAATAAAGAGTCTCGTCAATATTTGACATTCTGAGAGGTAGGGAAGAAGATGCTCTCATAGAGAATGCTGATGAATAAGTTGACTCATTGGATACAATGAGACCATTTAGAGAAAACGCTGGAGTCAATTTGAGATCAGTATCAGGTAGTGAATGCGCGGGCAGATGAGAGCGGGGCATTCACTCGTATACAGTGAGTGGTAATGAATAGGTGGACAGATGTGAACGAGGCCTTGAGAACGACTATTCACGATTGATTCTCTATCCTCATCTCATCTCGCCTCTTCTACCAGCCTATCGCGTTTGCACACTATTTCGCTGACCATAAAAACTTTTCTAGTTATTGCTTACTGATGAATAACACTCCTTGCATACAATGAGAGTCAGTGGGTATAAAAGAGAGAGAGAGAGATCTAGAATGAACTTGAAAATCATTGAGAGGTAGTGAATAGGTGGACAGATGTGAACGAGGCCAATAAGAGAGAGAAGACTGAAAGCGAAAAACGATTAGAGTATTCCGGCGTAATGGGGGCAGATGTGTTGAGAAAGAGAGGAGACTGAGAGACCCTCGTTAAGTGCTTTACACAAGATAAGAAGCGAAATGCTCCCTCACCCGATCAATTTCACATTGAAATGAGCTCTCGATTCTCTCGTAATATGGGATCCTATTCCCATCCCACGCTTGCTTAGTAGCTAAGAAAAGGTGCGAAATAGGAATTGTTGAAGAAAGAGGAATTGTGGTTGAGAAGGGAAGAAGTGCAGGGGAAGGGGAAGAAAGTGAGAGAGCAGCACGACCCATAACATGTGCATTCTTCGAGACGGAAGAGGGGCTAGAAGAGGGTGGTAATGCCCCGAATGCCTCTCTCACTTTCGCCTGCTCTCTCTCGCTTCTCTGACTAACGGGAGAGCACGCAATAAGTAGAGAACCATTACTTCAGCGGCGAAATGGGATGGCTCTAAGTGAAAACAGCTGCCTCACTATACTCCTTCTATTCTTTTTTTCTCGGGGGTGGGGGTGTTTCGGTCACACATGTTCTCGCTGTCTCGTCTTCTAGCGGCTGTCTCGAATCGATTTGCTCTGAATAGAAGGGAGAAATTGCTCTAGGTGTTCTGGAAACGGAACGCTCTCTCTTTGGAGGATCATGGCTGGTTGATGAAGGCGGATCTCTGAAACTAGCAAAGGGGGTTCCTTGTCGAGACGATAAAAATAGTGAGGTGCGTCAGTGTGAAACCCGAGTAGAGTAGATCAGAAAAAATCAAGTAGGGTGATGAAAAGAGGAAGAAGGAGAGGCAGGGAGAAATAATCAAGGAAGGATCAGTATTGGATTGGCAACTGACAGGTGTGAAAACACTAATGAATAAGATGGTTGACGAGTCAATGATTTTTCCTCAGCCAAGCCGACAGTTAACATGCCAAGAAACAGATTGAGTTGAGCTGTTTCCATTGCAATTGTTCGCCCCCCATTAAAGGAAAATTTACACTCCAATTAACAAGACTAATGAACAAAACACGTTTTACTTCACAGCAAATAATTTACGATACAATACACATAATCTTCCTTCTCAAACTTGACTCAGTCGCTGCTTCGAAGACCTCTGGCTTTCGAGCTGCAAAATAACCGTTGACTCAGTTATCTCCATCCAGCTACAGTATCCCACATCATCCCCTGAGTTACTGTACCCTGATTAATCTGCGAAATTGTTTTCGAGTTAAGAACAATAGATGCCTATATTTAGGCTGTCCTATCATTCCATCCTCCATTCCCCATTCCTCACCTCTTCGATGAAACGTCCACACGAAGGTTGTCGGAGCGGACGGTTTGGCGAACGGATCGATCCGATCCGACGGTTTCACCAGATTCGGGAGAATCTGTGAACATAGTACGTTAAGTGGGTTCATGGATGAAGAACATAATTTGAAGTGTATTCGATGAGTGACGAAATATAAAAGGTAAGCCTCAGAGGCTAATGAGTTAATGTGAGGAATACTACTTGCTACTTACCAGATCCCGTATCATTGAATCCTTCTCCTCCCTATGCTCGACTTCTAAGAAGTCGTGCACGCCTTTCTTGAACCAGCGAACTTCCAAACTCTGCAATTATTGTTTATTTCTGCACTAATAATGAGCATCAATGATCACATAGTCAATTATGGTCATTTTAGAGATTGATTCAACTTTTCAATCCGTCTACCGTTTCCTGAAACATCACCGTGAGGTATGTACCAGTCACCCATTTACTTCTGTGCATATCAAAACTATAAACATCTAACCTTCACTGACCATTGTTCTATTCACTATGAATAAACTGTAATGATTCTGATCTGTCTAAACCGGATGGCAGACTAACCTGTAGTAATCATCTATATCTCCCTCTGCAGTGCAACGTGCCTATAGGGCGGGAATTCCGTTGGTAGGATGGGCATGACCTAGAACGGGAACATTCACAAATACAACTAGCCGAATGAGATTTGTGAATATTTTCTCTGTTAAAAAAATTGCTAATAGGAAATTGTTATGCGACGCGCTCCAACACAGTGAATGGGTTTCTATGTTCGACTAGACGCTTTCTGAAATAAAGATACTTCTAATTTACAAACAAGCACAATTCGAAAACGCATCCGGAATATAAAAGTCAGTTATTGATTGCTGCCAAATTTTACAGTAGGTAAAACAAAACGGCAAAGCATTTACACGTTTTACACGGATGAAACTCTCTTTTTGAGAGAGTGAGAATGATACTTCCTATCTAAACACAAGACTACGGGCTCTAGTGAGTTTGTGCCATGAAAAATAAAGTGTACAGCTTCAATTCAAACGATCTTCATACCTGCCCTTACATCGAACGCTCCCCTGCTTGGTTTGCAGAGAAGATTGAGCGTAGTCGATTTTGGTCCTCTTGCCAGAGTCGAGCTGCAACGAAATAGTGACTAGTGGAGTGCGTAAACAGTCGAGAAAACGAGGCAAAACGACAAGAAACACTGGCCAAATCATTAAAAAGTGAATAGGGCGAATTAACGAGCACAGCGACAGTTACAAGTGATACTAATCGACTCCCCAGGGGCAGCACAAAGATTTATACTCATTTTCAGCATAAAACAGCTTCAAATAATATTAGGGTATCCCACATATTTCCGGACTGATAGATTTTCTCCATTGTTTAGATAGCCATTGAGCAGTACTCAAGAGCAATGGTTAGTGGTATGGATGTTCTATGAGTTCCACATGTGATTGGTAGCAATCGTAATACGGTGAACGATTCACAGAATTTTTACAAAAATGGACGAAAATTTTTCGTAACATTTTTTTGTAAATTTCGGGGAAGAGTAGAGGTGAACACCAGTTCAATACATTTTTCAACTTCAGAGCTGACAAGAAGAATATTGAAACCCATGCCGAACTTTCAAACAGCTTGTAACGTCATTTGGGAAAATCTATATTTTTGATTATTGCATCATTCTTAGGAAATTTCTCTGGAATTTTATTGTCTGAAAATACAAGTTAGTGATAGTCACACCAGAAGCACATTTTGTTTTAGTGATGGGCGTTATGGGTAGCTCGAAATGAAAAATGTAGTCCGGAAAATTGTGGGACACCCCAATAAATAAAGCACGGAAAACTCGTGAGCGAACAACAATTTGGGCGCACACCATTTGAGTGCAGTTCGTACCGGCTGATGCTTTTTCCCGGTTCTGGTTAGCCGTAACTTTGAACCGTTGATTGATTTTTCTTTTAATTCACTTGTTATTCAATTTCTTTTTTGTGCATTGAATATTGGAAAAATCAATAAATGCAGAAACGTTTGTTTCGAACCACAATAATATTCCTGCTCTATCGCATACGCTCTATCGCGACTTTTATTTTTTTTAGATTCTAAAAATCACCTTTCGATTAAAATAGCGACACGAAACACAAGCCAAATCATTTCAAAGTGAATAGCACGAATTAACGAGCACAGCAAAAGTAACAAGTGATTCAAATCGCTTCCCCAGGGGCAGCCCAAGGATTTGAACACATTTTAAGCATGAAAACAGCAACAAATAATCAATAAAGCACGGAAAACCAGCGAGGGAACAACGATTTGGATGTGCAGATTTGGATGAAATGGATGAACGATGTGCAGTTCGTTCCGGCTGATGCTTTTTCCCGGTTCTGGTTAATACCGTAACTTTGAACAGTCGATTGATTTTTCTTTCAATTCATCTGTTATTGAATTTCTTTTTTTTGTGAATTGAATATCGGAACAATCAGTAGATGCAGAAACTTTAATCCGTTTGTTTCGAACTAAACTAATATTCCTGATCTATCGAGCACTGACTTTTCATTAAAAACGCTTTTAAAATCCACTTTTCGATTAAAAAAAACGGTAATTCGATTTCATTAATTCTATTTGATTGTTGTACTCTACTAATTACGCCTAATCCCCAATAGTCATTGGTAATCACCCTCTTTTCGATGTGTAGAGAGGCGTTTCAGGGTTTGTGCTTTGAATCGATGCATTGTGATGACACTCAAAAGTAATCACTGAATGACTGAAAGGTCGTGTGGAATCGATCAAAACATGTGGAGGGAGGCATCAGATTGAACTAGAGTCGATTGGAAGACAGGCTATTCAAAATAGTGAAATACGAGAAAAATTGCAGACTGGCAATATAGAGCAATATCTTACCATAACGATCAGAGAATGCAATGAACGAGATCATGTTGCAAGCTCGGATTTTCTTCTCGGTAGACCACTGTTTTATCTGAGAGTGCATTGTAACATGATTAGTCTACTGCGATTACATGGGAACAAATGTATAACGAGGAAGCGATAACAGGTAAGAGATTAGGGTAGCTGGTTCAACAGTCGGGACAAATAAGTTCCGTCTCCAAGTAGCACAACCAACGACGATAATTGACTAGAGAGCACAATGAATGCAGCTTGAATGTACCCCATAGATGAACAGGTACGAACAGCGAAAGATACTGTGAATCATATTCTATGTACAGGTGATTCATGATATGAGGTGACAAATCTCGAAAAGCAGTTAGTTTGAGTAGATAAAGTGGGAAGGATACAGTGGGATGTGGGATGGATATGGGATGTTATCATAGAGTAACCAGCTAGACGAGGGAAGAGATGAGCTCAACGAGTAGAATGGATACACTCTCATTGGAACTGAGAATGGTGAGAAGGTACGTTGTCGTCTGAGGGTTGGGCTCGAGGTAGATGAAGACCGGGATGTCCTCGGACAAGTGGAGGATACCGGCTGAGACGACGTTATTCGGATTGGGGTTGATTGAATCGAGGAACGCACAGCCGAGAGAAGCAAGCTGCAATTGGAGCACATTGCAACGGACCTTTCTCCTCCTTCTCAAGTAATGACGAAAAAAATACAGAAGGGAATAGAAAACGTAGGACAGGAGGACTTCATGAAAAAAGGTTGGCCGTTTCGATCTTTTCTTCGCTCTATTCCCTACTCCTACTTGACTAGACAATCTCACATTGTCATCACAACAGTATCTCACCTGAGATCGAATGAGATCATTCGCCATTCCATTCTTGGCTCGAATAGTCTGCTCGGCCGACTTCATCTTCGGGAGCACGCCCGCCCAGATCCTGCAACGACGATGCATGTTAGATTCGATTTGAGGTGATATTTTTAAGCTGTGCTTACTCTTTTTTTTCATTTTCAGGTGAAAGGATCCATTGAAAGCCCATTGTGAAAAGTGCCATCTATCGCGAATATTTGAATCAAAAGAATTCTTCAAAAGATTTCGCTTGAGCCAAGCACAATGGCTCAACGCAAACGCGAGTACTGCGAATGAGACGAAGTAATGCATTGTTTGCACTAAAAGATTCTTACTTGCGGAAGGCCGGCTCCGAGCTAATCTCAGACGGATCGAACAACGGGGCGAGCCACTGGGTGACGACCTTGGATGCATTGGGCCGATTGCACATCGCGTAGAGGAGATGGACCGCGCGCTGACGAGTGACGTCACTGTAATAAGCGGGTTGAGGAGACAGGGTAAACATTGACAACGAAATAAGTTTCATCGATTGAGTGCGGGCTAGTGGGTTTTGAAATGCTGGGAGGCTTGGAGAATTGCAGGAATGGTATTATACGGTTACGGACTTTTTTTAGGATTACGAGGACTAACGGATAATCAGCGCAAATCTCTTTTTTCGGATAATCTTTTTTTCTCACCCTTCTCACCTCTCCATCTTGACTCCGCTGCTGTCCTGTTCCTTCCTCACGGCCTTCGCGAATGCCGACGACGCCAGCAGACACATCGACTCGACCGCGTCGAATCTGAATTTTCACCGTATATAATCTGTCTCCGGGAAGTCATTTCGAGGGGATAGTTAAATTCGCCGAGATGTTTCGGACTATCACTCGTCAGTCAGTTAGGATTAGCAAATAAACAATTTCCGCTTACTTCAGAATTGCTTCCTTTCGCACGATGAATCGTCCCAGATGGTCGCATGCGCGGAGGAGAAGATTCGGCTGGGAATCCATGTGAATGATTAGGGAAATCGCCTCGAAGAGAACAGAGTTGTTCTCGTTCGAGTGTCGCACCTGCAGAGGAACAAAGTGTTGACAGGAATATAATTGAAAATAGTTTTTTAAAGCTGACAGATGTGAGGTAGATGAGGATAGCAACTATTTCTTTCAACGCTAGTCCAGAATCACAACTTGCATTATAAACCTCTCTAGAAATTAACCAATGATTGCAGTAGCAGCCATATTTTGAGTTGTAGTCAAGTTACTCAGCAGTTACGAATGTTATTGCCATTTCTCAAGTAAGCTGAGATATTTAGCGGGTTTCTCACCTTAAGGAGTCCATCGAGGCATTCAAGAAGACGAGATTTATTCGACGAATCCTCGGGAGGAGGATAGTTCTGGAATTGAAATAACTACTTCATGACGACTTCATTCTCATTCGTTTTATCAAGTAAAATTGTCATGAAATGAGACTTTCATTGACCTTCTCTGTTTATTAATAGTGGCGGCGCAAGATCGAAGTAAGAGAGTTTCCTATGAAAGGGCGCAGCCTATACCAGCAAACGTGGGATAAACATTCTCTCCTACGCTACTCTTATGACCAATACGGCGGCCCTCGGGCTGTCAAGAAGAACATGATCATTGATCTTTGATCTTTGACCTCTTTGATCGCTGACCTACCTGAAGGAGACGCAGCAGCTTGACGCAGAGTTCGGAAGTGAGCAGGAAGAAGTTCGAGCAGTCCTGAGAATGAAAATAAGTGTTCGAACCCAATGTTTCCTCGAAAATTAAAAATCGTATCGATGTGAGCTTGATAGAGTAAAATAAAGTAGAGTATGTGTTCATCGTTTTCACTCATTCTTACTTGATACCAGATTCGATATTCGGTTTTACACAAAAATTTTCAACTGACTACATTCAACTGTCTAATTCCATTTGCCTGCCAACCTGAAGATCAGTGTATCGTGCGTTTCAAATGCTCAGCAAGTGACATGTGCTGTTTAGCGTCCCGCCCCCTCGAACGTCGCCCCTGCTTGTTTACAAGCGGAACGTTTTATTCAATTTCGCCAGGTTTCCTTGTTCCACGCTTTTCCCCCATTGAATCACTTGTTTTCTGTTCTAATTATGCTAGTATGCTCGGTATTTCATCGCTAACACCATTGGCTCGAAATACCCGCGTTTCTAAATGAATTACACGCGGTTTATCGCCATTACTCCACAGCAACCTCCTTTTCACGCGTTACGCCCATCATTTCCGCTCAAATCGATGTGTTTTCTATTGTCAATGCCTTAGCGATGCTTGCTAATACACTCCTTCCAGCAACACGAGGTAATGGACGTGCGGCGACAGCGACAAAGGAGGACAATTTGCCTAGTTTCTCGTTTGATAGATTTCGCTATTTTCCCTTTGATTTTGATAGAGAAATGGCACCTTTAAAGTTCCCGGGATAGCCCAGTTTAATCCTGAGATCATTATTCAGCTAAACCGTAAGTGCAAACGATATTTTGATAACGAAAGCCACCATCATAAGCAAAACTCCCCCGTCCCCCTGCCCGGGAACTATAGAAGTGCCCGAAAAACGAAGATAGTTTGGTTTTCCTTTCATTTCTTGTTTTAAAATCCTTTTTTTTAGATCGTAATTAACTATTATCGACCGCCAAGTTCACTGGAATCTCCGGAATTCAATCAATTCTTCCATCAGTGTCCATCCTCGAACGACCATGCTTCCTCAGGTTCATTTTTATCACAACCTATTTATTTCGTCGTTTCTCGTTGGCTGTAAGCAATAGT
>LS512605.1:184781-197230 GCA_900490845.1 Pristionchus japonicus | reverse complement strand
GAAATGGGTCAAACAACCCAAAGCAGACCCCACAAATGGAACAACAAGAGAATAACATCGTACCTGGCGACAAACCAGCCTCCAGTCGGCCGCAATCGCGCCCTTTCCTTCCCCGTCGCCTTCCGACCAATTATGCATTCACCCTGGAACATATCAAGCATAGAATGAAATGCAAATACACATAAAAACAGCGAAAAAAAGGGAAACATGTCAATAAACAGGGCAAGCGCTTGAAGCTGACACGAAAAACGTGCGCCTTCGTGGTTACGCCTCTTTATAAGTTCGTCTCGTTTCGTTACTCGTGAAACGGTTTATAATCTTACAATAGGTGGAAGTGACGATACGCGACAGCCTCGAGATGGAGAGGGAAACGCATCCCTTGAAGTCTTCGGGGCTCTTCTTAGAGAGGGCGTCGATATGCGACGCTGCAGAGGTCACCACTCCCTGCAAAGACGTGATGTCTCAGAGATCAATCGAGAATGTATAGAGGGTATATAACTACTCCTCACCATGTGACTGTCGTTGAGTAGGTGGACGATTCCTCTTGCGTACTCGGCACAGTTGATACATTCAGGCATCGTACGGAAGAGCTTGAGCAGACAGAGAGCCGCCGATTGCTTCACGAAGTCGATCGTGTCTCTGAAATCATGGATCATTCATGAATACTGTGCTTCAACCAACTAAACTGAAAGTTACCGAAGTAATAGTTTTGCAATAAAGCTGCTCGAGCTTGAGTGGAAAATCAGAATCCAACAGAGTCAGTCATCAACTCGCCCCGAGATAAGCAGTTTGGGCAGTTCGGCTGCGAATGCCTCGGACATCTCGCGACTGTCAATGTTGGTGATACACTGTAGAGCGAGATTGACGTGGACCGGGTTGCGAGAAACAAGTTCGTTCTTGATCGCCTGATTGGAAAATATTTCGAACTTGTTCTTCATATTTTTAAAAAAAAAATCTTGTTGTTTTTCAATCTGAGGTTCTGGAGAGTCGAGTTCCAGCCAACTCCGATATTTCAGGACAGTCTATCCCTCTAATATCGTTCTGAGATCTTCCAAATACCTGGATGATGAGCTTCTGAATCTCGTTGTTCTGCTTTCCGACAGCTGAGATGAATTGATATCCCGTCTGTTTCTCTTCTTGAATATCAGAACTGAGCAGATTGACTGCCTGGAAGGGTGAGGCATTACAATTAGGTGCTTTTCAGCCATCAAGATGGTTCCCATTTTAGTTTCTCGAACCTCCCCACGAAAGATAAAAAACAAATCCAAGACTATGAGCTCAAAAATCTCATCAATCGTTCAATCTCATCAAATGTTTTCGTGTAGATCTGTCAGCGATAATGCTCAAATCAACCGACAAGGAACCCTAGGAACTACTCTCGCTCAATAGTTTCCATACCTCCATGTGGCCGAAGTCGATATCGTAACCGAGGAGGAAGATGAGAAGCAGCTTACACACGTACTTCTTCTTCTGATATCCGTCGAGCGTCTTGTCTCCTAAAAAATTGAGAAATTACTGCACATTTCAATCACACTGTAGTTGCAGATCGATTTCTCAAAGAGCGCAAACGTGATCTATTTCATCGGACCTAAATTGCTAATCCGATAAGCCCACCATCCCTTTTGAGTGTGATTCAAAGATGATTGGGAATAGCACCATCCCGCTCTCTTTCTTCTCCATGCCTTTATACCACAACTCGCGCGTGAAAGCCATGCGGAACAGAATAATTTGACTGAATTCAAGTCAATGATTTCTAGAAAGGAGGACGTGGCATTAGCAGTTCAATCAAAATGATGTACGCCTTTTACAATCAGCGAGCAATGTTAGACTTAAAAGCTCGCGCTTTCCGCAGCTAGTTTCGTCAAAACATAGAGCGAGTTTGCTGCTCTGCGATAGACAGTGTGCTATAAGTAGTGGACAATCTATCATGCAATCGAGGGGGAAGAGAAGCTGAAGAGAGGCTTTTCAGCGGGGCGTTCGCATACAGCACATCGCGCTTAAACAACGTAGTATGTCTCTTGGTTTTGAGAATGATTGTAGGTTACTAACGCGATAGAACACTTCAAACACAACAAGAACCCCTTTGAGGGGAATCGATTCCGCCTGCCATAGTGTTCAGAAGCGCGGGGTCTTTAAGGAAAACCATCATGCGAGATTGATACACTTAGTGATACTGAACGAGTCTGCTTATGTCTCATGACAGTTCAATCAAAACGGGGAAACCCTTGACAGGAGCCGATTCCACACGCATTAATGGTTGGAAAAGCGCGAGGTTTTTGACTTGAGTTCCGTCGAAATACTGGCTGAGCTTGACACGCTGAGGTAGTCAATACGCAATAACTAGTACAGTCGAAAATTCAAACGGGAGGGAAGTGACAGGGAAAACACACCTCTGAACTTGCTGCGAATGTGGTCGAGCTCCTTGTTGATGCGCTTGAGCTCGGCCTCCTTGCTCTTGCAGTTTCTGAATGGAAGAGCAAGTTAAAAGTGTGAATTGGGTAGCAATCAGAGCCATTTAGCTACAAGAAAAGGAGAAAAACGCACCTGATATCGGAGATTAAGACGGCGAGTCCTCGCATGCCGTCTCCCTTCACAGCAGGCATGATTGGGCAACGGGCGGGTCTTACTTGCCTGGAATGAGCGATTTCAGGAGAGTGACACGGAAACGAACGCGAAATTGCGCCAGGAAAGTGGAAAAGGCGAGTGAAAACGAGCGGAATCGAGTGTGCATCTTGAAATTGACGAATTGCGTTCGAATTCGAGCCTCAAACGCGTACAATCAAGGTAAAACTAGGAAAACACATGTCGGCGACTATTTTCGCAAAACATTAAATACAATTTAATCAATAAAAACGCGAAAAAAGAAGAAAAACAGTGAGCGGCGCTCCGTTCAAAAAGAGGGAGGTTGACGATTTCCGTTACAGTAATCCGCGCGAGTTCAGATCTTTCGCTGTGAGAGTTCCTAGCAAGCGAAACTATGTACTGTAATTATTTATTTTCGGTTCTTGTTTATTCATATCCATTTTTTATCATTTTCAAATGTTTAAAATAATCGTAATAAGTATTATCGTTGAATATATTAATCAGCGTCAATTTTCCTCAATTTTCCTTCGAGTTTTACTCGTCTTTTGACATGTTTTGCATTTCAATTACTTGTAACATACCGTTCGAACGAGAGTGAACTGTTTATGACTCAGCCAAGCTCCTTATATATGCTAAAGATACGAGTAGCCTACAAGTGTTCGGTTCGGTAGATCATACTCATGATTTCTTTACAAAAATAAATTTAAATGTTCCGCTTTCAGATTATTAGTGTGTTTCTGATTGTTAGTTCGGGCAAGTGAGCACTGTGTATGATTCAGCCAAATGTCTTCTGCTTTGCCTTGCCTTCATTTGCCTTAGGTTCGGTAAGTCATACCTATGATTCCACTTTAAAAAATAATATTTTAATTGTTTCTTTTACTGATTATTAGTGATAAAAGAATTGGTAAAGATTGATAAATGTTTAAGAAACTTTATCTTGTCCAAGCGGTAAACGAACCCGATTTGAATAGATAAACTAGGCTTCAAAACTCTGCAAATGTAAATATGTTTTTTAAATTAGTAAAGGGAATCGATTATGTCTATTGAGAGACGATCGCTACATCGTAAATAACAACAGATGAGATTGTGTTCACGTTTTAGAGTTCAGTCCGGTTCATTTTGATGAAGGGAATAAATAGGACGAGCAATGTCAGAGGGTTCTAGTAATTGTGTGAACAAGTGAAGAAGAGGGAAGACAGTAAATCTTCAGCGGAGTAACATGTGCAAACTCTAACTCGATTCATTGAGAATATTTTTCATTATTATCAAATTGTACAGTTATGTGGAGTGAAATAAGAAATATACTATTTGATCGGCGAACTTTTTCCGATGCAACAATGAATTGGTGAGAATCGGAGACTTCTGATATTTTTCTGGGATCGGCAAGATTACATCGTGTTATTAAAAACATTCAATATTTATACGAGATTGAGCCTTTTCATGAACATTGACTTCTCTGATCTTCTGTCCGAAGAATCGAAGAATCGTAACACAATCGTGTAGCTTTGTAGAGGAGTTGAACAAAGTACTAGAACTGTTCTCAGTTGTGAGGCTTATGTGGACCTGAATAGATTTCATGCATAGGAAATGCTGAGTATCTTTTAATGAAGTGAAGAAATGGAGAAACAAACCTTGGCATCGAGGATACCTTTATCGAATTGATTATTCTCTCTAGAGCAGAGAGTGAATTGCCGATATAGACGGCAAAAACTGGAGTTCGATTTGTTATTAGATGTATTTAGTTTACAAAAGAATAAGGTATTCGACGTGCAAAGAGACAGCGGGAAAGGAACAACTTCGATGATTCCGACAATTGTTGATGATGCAAGATATTGTAGGCTATTGAGAACGTAAATTGAGAAGATGGAAAGAGAATGTTCCGTTCCATGAATGATTGGTTCATGGAACGAGAAGGACATTACACTAGCCAGCGGGATTTGCGGGATCATGGAGCATAGAAATCTAAGCATTCATAAAGTCCGCAACAAAACTAACAATGAGATGAATTAATTCGAAAGACAATGAATGAATCTGCTTTTAAATAATACATTGAGTTGCGACTTAATAAGCGAGCGAGCAGACAGCGGAATGAGTGAATTGGCCTAAGGCTGAGGAGAGTTGATCTAGCCGTGTGTAAAGAGATTTGTGAGGAGGTGAAAGAAGACTCTTCCATGTGTCGAGCTGAGGTCCGTGGAAGAAGAAACAACTGAGAGAAGAAATCCCCGAGGGCGAAATAAGAGTGAGAATAACAATATTGCAGAAAATGCGGAGTGATGCTGAAATGCACGCCAGACAAGTCTCAATCAAACTCTTTCTCGCTGACGATTTCTGAATCTCAGTTTTTTTGCTCATTCTCTCACTTAGCTTCCCAATTCAATTCGATTATCAAGTCTCTTTTACATTTAGTCACACCGCTAGAACTATATGAGACGAATCGCGATAGAATCACCCATTTTACAGGCCCCGCGGCGATATGCCAAAAGTTGTTCCTACAGGTCCGCCAAATGCACTATGAATAGCCTGAAGGATCCTCTTTTCAAATCCGTATCGGAAATATTTAAAAAAAAATTTCATTCCTGAGTTACGCCTGGTCAAAGGCGGTCGCTTCTGTGATTTTTCACAAAACTCGCGTCACTAGAAAAATCATAAGTCCGTTCAAAATAAAGATTTTTGCTCGTTCTCGACGGCAATGGAAAGAGGAAGCCTCGAGCAACATTTAAAAAAATATAAACTCATTCCTGGTCCTTGCGTTCCATTGATTGAGTACGAGAACATTTGAGTTCAAATAAGGCGAAAGTACTTGTTTCGGAGAAGCTTTCTCGAGTCTTCTCACTATAGGCATTTCCTGAATTTCGGTATGGTCGATTTTCGAGATTTTCATGAAAATACATCCCTACGTCGATCATTTGAAGGAACGAACGCTTCTGGAATACCGATTCCAAAGCTCATAAACATGCGACTTACACTGAATTCGAATCTCATTTTTCATGTTCAGAAACTCCCGGAATGCACCCCCAAAGGCTTTTAACAATTGTTAGTGATCATTTTCGATATTTGATTTCCCATTTGAATTCCAAAAGAAGCGGAACAATTGGTTTCGGAGAACATTCCTTGAGTCGTCACACTAAAGGAAATGCAGCCAACGCATAGTCTGGGGATTTGACCATATGGGTCCCTATGCTCGATTTTTGAGTTTTACATAAAAATACATCCCTACAGTCGTCATTTCACAGAAGAAAAACTTCTGTAATGCCAATTCCAATACTCATGAACATGCAAGTCTCCATGGTTTGGAATCTGATTTTCGACCATCGGAAACCTCTCAAATGGGTCCCCAAATGCTTTTAATCATTGTTCATGATCGTTTTCGATATATTTGGGCACTTGTGAGAGAAAAGTAAGCGAAGGTATTATTTTCCGAGGGGATTCCTTGAGTCTTCACACTAAAGGTAATGCAGTCAGCCCAAAGTCCGGGTATTTGACCATATGGGTCCCTATGCTCGATTTTTGAGTTTTACATGAAAATACATTCCTACGGTCGTCATTTTACCGAAAGAATGCTTTTGGAATGTCAATTCCAACGTTCATGAACATGCGGGTCATCATGAGATGGAATCATATTTTTGACCCTCGGAAACCATTGATATGTGCCCACAACAGCTTTTAATCATTGTTCATGATCGTTTCCGATAAATTTGGGCACATTTGGGCACAATTGGGCTAGTCAAAGTGATTGCTTTAGCAATCATTCTCTGGCTTTTTACACTAAAAGTCCAGCTTTTTTTTAGTTCCGTGGGATAATTCTTAGCTTTTTGGTGATTTTTTAGGCCTATATTGAGTCTTTGAAAAAAACATAAAAAGTTGTCCGCCAAATCGGTATCCCCATAGTTACACCATCTTGATGGACGCCCGACCGCTCCGAACCAGCGCAAGGACCAGGAATGAGTTTATAATTTTTAAAATGTTGCTCGAGGCTTCCTCTTTCCATTGCCGTCGAGAACGAGCAAAAATCTTTATTTTGAACGGACTTATGATTTTTCTAGTGACGCGAGTTTTGTGAAAAATCACAGAAGCGACCGCCTTTGACCAGGCGTAACTCAGGAATGAATTTTTTTTTAAATATTTCCGATACGGATTTGAAAAGAGGATCCTTCAGGCTATTCATAGTGCATTTGGCCGACCTGTAGGAACAACTTTTGGCATATCGCCGCGGGGCCTGTAAAATGGGTGATTCTATCGCGATTCGTCTCATATGGCATACGATTGAGAGGAGAGCAAGCAGGGAGTTGGGAAGGGGTTGTCAAAACGTTAACTCAGGAAGAGGCTTGTTGGGTTTCACAAACTTTAGTTGAATAACGTGAATTTTTTTTAAATTTCTACTTAACAAATTCGCGCTAACAAACGCAAACCATAAATGCATCGGATGGTGAAAGCATTAGGCATTTTGCGATAACATAATTGAATATTATTGCAAGTCTTTGCGTTGTGTTTGTATGAATAAAGTGATCTGTTGTTGCACAGTTTGTGTTGATAATTCACACGTGAATCAGCAACAAAAAGTATTCATAAGAGCTGAATTTTTTCTGCCACGACTGACTATGTGGTGCTTAGTGTTCTTGTTAGCTGCTTCTACGCGTGTTCATTCTATCGAAAATGGTTTGTACTTTCAACAGTTTTAGTAATCTTCTCTCACAGCTTATTTCTTCTATTAACTCAATCTCATTCTAGACAATCCTGCTTTGGGTATTCCTGGTGGAAATTTGAAGAAACATGACGAACAGGTGAATATTGAATAATATTTGCATATTTATACGTTAAATTCAGCCTGAAACAGCGGTAGACGAGGTGGAACAGAACCACGGTCAGTGGAAGCTACAGACATACGATGGAAAGTACCTCTCGGGCAATGAAGATACCAGTTGTTGGTTTTGTCCTCCAAATTCCGTCACGAAAACCGAAGGATCGGAAGGCGACGCGAAGCGATGGGTTATTGGCGGAACAACTGAAGGCAAGGTGCGTTATGAGTCGGTGAAAATTGACCAATGAGTCGGAGTAAAAGCGATAATCTCATTCAGGTTGTGATAAACGCTGATGTGGGGGCATTCCTTCGAGACAATGCCACTCCGTGGCTGGGCGGAGTCGTCGATTTGGTGAAGAAAGTGGACCATTGGACGATGTGGGAACCGGTCAAGAACGACGATGGGTCGTTTTCGTTCAAGTGAGCGCTTTTCGATCACATTGTAGCTGTAATATGATTAAAATTTGAGGGTATACAAATACAATAGTAATTATTCAGAAGCCACCGGGGCAAATGGTTGAGTGCTCATCGGAAAGATTCGCAAGTCGTTACCATGCCGCAGAACTTGGGATGCGAGAAGTTCTGGCTCAAACCGTGGAACAATTGATACGATTGTCAAGTATATATTGTTGATGTGCATAAAGTATCTTGAAGCTCTCTTATCTTGAAACAGTTAGTCGAGAAATCGATTGATAATGTGCAAATCGTTCCTCTTGTGAACTTAGAAGCTTTCTGTGGTTGCATAATTCAGTTTTGCAACCGATTTTCCCACGTTCTCCTTTTCACTATCATCCATCTTTATTACTATTCAGCAAATCATATTGTGGAATAATTGTTGTTGTTTCCAAATAATGCCACGTATGTTTTCATCATCATTCCAACACTTCAACTCAAAATTTACTAAGGCCACAGAAATTCAATCTGAGTCGGTGAAAATTGACAAATGAGTCCGAGTAAAAACGATAATCTCCTTCAGGTTGTGATAAACGCTGATGTAGGGGCATTCCTTCGAGACAATGCCACTCCGTGGCTGGGTGGTGTAGTCGATTTGGTGAAGAAAGTGGACGATTGGACGATGTGGGAACCGGTCAAGAACGATGAAGGGTCGTTTTCGTTCAAGTGAGCGCTTTTCGATAACGCTGTAGCAGCAATATGGGGACTTCCTTAGAAAATTCTTGAAAGGCCTGGACCTCCCTCTCAAAAGAGTATGAGTCGATGGGGCTGGGCTTGGCATGGAACTTGGATAGTGGAAATAAAAAAAAATGATACACGGAAATACTCTTAAAATTTTAGGGCATACAATAAATACAATAGTATTTATTCAGAAGCCACCGGGGCAAATGGTTGAGTGCTCATCGGAAAGATTCGCACGTCGTTACCATGCCACAGAACTTGGGATGCGAGAAGTTCTGGCTCAAACCGTGGAACAATTGATACCATTGTCAAGTATACATTGTTGATGCGCATAAAATATCTTGAAGCTCTCTTTTCTTGAAATAGTTAGTCGATAAATCGATTGATACGAAGCTTTCTATAGTTGCATAATGCAGTTTTGCAACCGATATTCCCACGTTCTCCTTTTCACTTTCATCCATCTTTATTACTGATCAGCAAATTTAGTTCTTGCTGAGCGCTTTTTACATCCCCTTGTATATCCCATTGACTCTGATAACTGCAATTATTCTCACACCTTTCCTTTGACAAAAACCACACCTGATGAGAAATTAGAGGTGCGAAATTCAACAACAATTTATCGCTGATGGCTGAGGAATCGACAATATTTAGCATTTCGTTTCATTGATGAGTCAGGATGGAAAGAAAAAGTCAGGATGATCTTCATGATCAAGGACAGTAAGTGAGAGTGAAATTGTCACCTTTTTCAGCGAAACCGATCTGCAATCATGTCCTCACCGCACAATAGAATGTTGGAGAAAATCGCTGGCAAAAATGAGACTACAATAGTTATTTATTACGAACCTTGTCATATTCGCTTACAACGAAGCCAGGTTTAGGATACGTGAGAACTTTATTGCCTCTGTGATTTAGATATTTAACTACCGAAATTTATGTAATTCACAAACTTGGTAGCGTCCATTAGCATTCCGATGGTAGATTTTGAACTCCAATCAAGAATTGCATATGAATCGTATTCTTCGGACCCAAATAAATTGAATACCGCTACTAACTCAAATCGTTTGCCATTCCTGATTAATGTTTCGCCTACCTGAAAAATGGTTTGTAAAAACGATGGTTGATGGATCGAAAAGTGTTCAAACCAACAGGAACAAATGCAACGACTTACTATTTTCAATCGTATCATTGAGATATGCATGTACTAAATGTTGAGTTCAATATTAGAAAAGTAACCAGTTCTTGAGTGTAGACTTGATATGCATTGAGAGTCATTAAGCTTGCCTTTTCAGATGCAAATGCTGTATATGATTCTCGTGTGAATGCCTGAACACATTACTTTTACTGTCTCTGAAAGGAACACAATAGATCAAAGAATAGTTCTTACAGTTACAGTCGTACAATTGTTGATGATCTGGACGTACTGTTTAGCACGAACACATTGGAAAGAAACGAAGAGGACTATTGTCAACCACAAACGCATTCTGTTGAGGAGAAGAGAAGATGCGGAGAAAATAAACGATGAGCCTATTTATTTGTTTTTTTTCGACATTGTCATAACAGGAAGAAAGGCGTGATTCAGACCGCAATATCGTTCCAATTGAAAAATGAACAGGAAGTTAGAATGAATTGAGATGAATCACATTCCTCCAAAGAGTTTTAAAGTAATAAACAATTGATTATGATTCGCTCGATTTTTCTATATTAATTAATTTATCTACGCCCGAGGCGCGACGAGATCGAAAGTGACATTTGGAAATGAGGAAATAGTAGAGGATTGGGGGGACTCTCCTGTAATTAGGCGAGTTGTGACAAATCAGCGATAATAGGGTGTCGACGACGTTTGAAAACTCTGATATTGGGGACAGTACGGATGTGAATAGGGATTTGGGAATACCATCTGGAGGTTCTGATAGGGAAAGAGTGGTATCTCGGGATGTTCGTTGTCATCTCTTTGTTGATTCCAAAAGAGGATGTGCGATCTCGTTGTGGCTTGTAGACGTAGAATAGTGAGCTATATCTTCATAAGATTCGGTAACTAGAGGTTGCATTTGCACCTTGCATTTGTTGATGATCTCTGCATACTGTTTACCAAGAACAGATTGGAAAGAAGAGAAGAGGAAGATTGCCATCCACAGACGCATTCCGTCGAGGAGAAGATGCGGAGGAGGTGAAGGATGAGTCTATTTATCTATTTTTCTCGGCATGTTTGTCAGTTATAAAAGAAAGATGTGAATCAAATAGAAATATCTATCCCGTCCTAGAATAGAAAAGAAACAAGAGTGAATGAAGATGAATCATATTCACACTCTTCTAAAGAGTTCTTAAGCGAGAAAGAATGGATTCTCATTCGCTCGAATTGTCCGACACATCCTTTTCTCGACATAATAACTGATGCGCCAGATTGAGCGAATGAAGTGAGGAAGATAACTGAATCAACAGAAGGACACTGAACACTCATCTGGAAAATCTCAAGAGAGTGTGCGGGTGATGAGTTCATTATTCCAGCACCGACTCCCATATTTTACACACGTGACTCCACTCTCCCACTTTCCCCTTATCTTTCTCGCCTCTAACCTGACGAGAGACCTTGCGGAATTGAGAGGGTCAGACTATTACACTCAATGATGGAAGGAGATCAACAGAGAGAACAACAGCTGCACTAAACGACCTCAATTCGATCAACTCTCGTCTCTCGACGCTATTCTATTTGTGAGACTGGAAGACAGATTGCTATGAACTACTAGATGATCGCATTGTGAATAATATGTATGAACTCGAGTCAGAATCTTTCGAAACAATTATATTCATTAGATTAACGCCGCACAATTCGTGAAAAAAACAACAAAAACGTAACCATTCGGACACTGGCATTCGACGAAAGAACGGGTTCATTATCAGAATTACTCGAGGGTCAGACGCTGGATCTAACAATATAATTCGGGGGTGTTCGCTCCTCATTTTCTTATCGATTTCCGATGTAGGTTGTGGTCATGAGATCTCCAAATTCTTTTCTCAGATCGTTCCACCGAATTTGAACATCAGCCGCGTTGAAGGTGATAATGTACTTGCAGATGTAGAGCCTGTAATCACTTCATTATAGAAAAAAAGGAACTTCAAAAAAAGAAACACAAACAGAGATTAAAAAACTAACTTTGGAGATTAGATTGTTGTTATCATTAGCGTTGATTCTCCCCATAAGAATCGGCCTGTCGGTGTAGACGACAGAAACTGGGATTGGGTTGTATTTCACAGGGGTTATTGACGGAATAAGAACAGAAGTCACGAAAAATATGAACGGGTACAATGTGAAACGTGTGGAAAAACTATTGAAACCACTCTAAGACAGTCTCTACTTTCAAAACGAATGCAATGACGTTCAGGAAAGGAATCACTGAGAAACGAATATCTATTAAATATTTTGCCGAGTTTTCATACATTTTCTCGCAAATGTTTGACGTTCTGAGAGGTAAAGTAGAAGAAACACTGAACAATTTCAGTGCATCAAAATAGCTTAGAGATTACAGATGAGCACAGAGTGCTCATTGGATACAGTGGATGTGCAAATCTAGACCAAATCAGCGAATATACCGGAGAGAAAACGCTAGAGCAAACTTGAGAATCAGTGAGTGGTAATGAATAGGTGGACAGATGTGAACGAGGCCTTGAGAACGACTATTCACGATTGATTCTCTATCCTCATCTCATCTCGCCTCTTCTACCAGTCTATCGCGTTTGCACACTATCTCGCTGACCATAAAAACTTTTCTAGTTATTGCTTACTGATGAATAACACTCCTTGCATACAATGAGAGTCAGTGGGTATAAAAGAGAGAGAGAGAGATCTAGAATGAACTTGAAAATCATTGAGAGGTAGTGAATAGGTGGACAGATGTGAACGAGGCCAATAAGAGAGAGAAGACTGAAAGCGAAAAAC
>LS512605.1:137466-149308 GCA_900490845.1 Pristionchus japonicus | reverse complement strand
AAGCTTCACCTCAGACTTATCCATGGCCAAGTTTGAGGTCCAGGAACAAGTTTGAGGGACCAAGTCTAGTTAGTGGCTATTTTAAATCACCGGAAATACGACAGAGAGAACCAGGACACGACCGCACGAGGGACTAACAACGATAAAGACTGAATCTCTCCGCCTCTCCCTCCCCTCCGCTCCCCTGCCTCGCTAAGCTCCGCCCCTTTTCTCGTCGTCTGCACTCTCCTCGATCTGTACACTCTCTCGCCTCCTCCCGCTCTCTCTCCCCTCCTCCCGGCCAATTTGAATTTGGAGGACGAGTGCCCCCGATTTGAATTTGGAGGACAAAGAGAGAGAGGGGTATCACACTGGTCCGGAAAATGAGCACCAACTCTCCTCGCATTATAGATATGGTATTCAGGGAAGAAGAGGAATTTGAATTTGGTGGTGAGTGAGTACGGTAGTCACACTGGTGGAGGTTGAGCGAAATCTTTTGCAAAATATCCAGCTGCACGGAGCAAGAATCGATCCTTCGACTCTACGAGGATCAGTCTGCACTGCTACCGGCTGCGCCACGGATGCTTCTGTCCTGAGTACTCGAAATGGAACTAATACTCTTCCCCCGTCCACCCCCAACATTATCTTTCAGCCCATCTAGTACTCTCCTCTCTTCTCACACTCTCTCGCCGGCCAGAGAACATGTCACTTCTTCGCACACTCCCCTCCTCCTCCTCCCCGTTCTCACGGCTATTTGTAGGGGAGCCGAGAGGAGAGGTAGACAGCTCGTGCTGATCAAGAGTAACTCTGCTCCTACTCCCTTAAAATGAGATCTATTCATTCATTACCAAATCATTCGTGACAGCATGTCGTTAAATATTCCTCCTCCTCCTACTACTGATTCGAGTACTCAAACTTCGGATAATGGTGACTTCAAAGTAAACAAAATCATCACTGCTACGGGAAGAAGTATCTTCCGCCTAGAACCTCAGAGACCTAGAGTAGGATTGGTGAGTCTGCTTCAAACTTCTGCGGCACTAATCAACCATTTAGACTCGTAAGCAGTGGAGTACGGCTGTACGCAGTATCACCGTCTTGACGTGTTCTGATTGTTGGAGAAAGTTTCGCGAGACAGATGCTAAACTTCCAGTTGCCGGGGGAAGACAGACAATCTTGATCCAGATCTGTGAACAGTGCATCACTCTCAATCGCAACTCTCGTTAGATCTGCCACGATAAAGCAATGTTTTCGACTGTCATTCTCATATCATGAACACATCCCAACTTGACCAAATATTCACCTCTGACAGGATCATTTCACGGTTCTATGTGGGAACCTTCGCATGTGATCAGTTGCCCGACCCTGAATCCTTGCCTAGATCGTTTGCCCTTTGCGTGAACACTGCTACGAGCAGCTCTCTCATAGGTGGTGAGCACTCGCAGTCGATTTTTGTCCGAAATGGAGACTGTTTCTTCTTCGATAGTTTCGGATCCGCGCCTAAAGGACTTATCGAAGAGTTCTGTTATCACTTTGAGACAATTTCCTTTAACAAGGTAGCTCATCAGAGACCCACATCTATCACTTGCGGCGCGTTCGCAGTCTACCATCTGCACATGCAGAGTAGGGGAAGGAGCTTCAAGTCTATTGTAGATAAGTTTGTGGAGATCAGTCATGATGATATCGCTGTTACTATGTGGTTAGCCTACACTCATAAATTCTGTTTATTCTAATGCGTAAAGTCTCTACCAACCGGTCGTTTCTCACTCGTCTCTGTCACAACCCCAAGCTCGTCTCCCAGGCTAATCTAGCAGAGCTTAGCTGCTTGGTGGAGATTCTCCACAACATCTCTCACATTCCATTCACGTGCCAGGAAAAGAAAGTCATCTGTAAGCATCTGCCTATCATCAAGACGATCGGAAAGTGTACCAAGGAGCGTAAAGCTCGGGAGCATCTTGTTCAGTACGGCGGAGGGTTCCTGGCGGCGGTCATCCCTGCAGCACTGGCATTGCTCTCACTCGTACAGAAATGAACAAGTTCAAGCTAGTGCCCTATCTAGTGCTCTCTAAGGAGGATGCACAGTTGGAAGAGATGCAGGACCAACTCGCCTCCTTACTACAGGACACCCGGATTGATCCAGTGACAAAGAGGGCCCTACTAGAGGACCTAATGAACAAGATTGCCCGATTCAAGGAGTCACATGCTCCCTCGCCAGTTGTCAAGATGAAAGAGGTCAATAGCGAGCAAAAAAGAACTGAGCCGCCCGTCATACCAGGTACGTGTCTATCCTCTCTCAAGCAATAGCTCTCCTTTTCAGAGGATAACTATGAGGAATCGATCCAAGAGGAGGACGAGGTGTTTGAGGGCCATGAGTCGGATACTTCATACACCACTGCCCTATCTCCTGGTCTGGAACAGGAAGGAGATGAAGACACGTTCACTACCTACTACTCACCTAAGACTCTCAAGAATAGGTCGAGAGCTGAGAGGTTGACCAGGCCCACTGCGGCGTCCAACTCTAAAATTTCGAGGGGTGGGAAGAATAAAGGCCCTACAGTCGATGACCTTTCTCCCTCTGAAACCAGACGAGGTACAAGTTTTGCCAACCTCGATTTGAGCGCAAACAGACGGCTGGTGAAGAAACAGAACTGGAAATCACATTTCTGATGTGCCATTTGTTATCATGAGTAAGATGTCAAGTGCCCGTGTGAATAAAATCTACTCCAATCTGAAAGAGCCGTCTGCTTTTACATCAGCGGCTAATCTTGCCAAGAGAACAGGGGTACCGCTAGGCGAAGTCAGCCGAGTACTCGAAGAAGAGCCCAGCTACACTCTGTTCAAGCAGTATCGTCGCAAGTATCCTCGTCGTAAGACAATCGGAATAGGACCGGGGCAGACTATTCAGGCAGATCTCGCAGGCTTTCAGTACTACCGTCGCCAGAACGATGGGTATGGATACTGTCTAGTCGCGGTGGACTGCTATTCACGCCATTTCTTTGCCATTCCTGTAAAGACCAAGTCATCTGGCGACATGTGTCAGGCTATAGAGAAACTCCTCACTCAAATCACTAAACGTTTCGGCCATTACTGTTCCCGTTTTATCACGGATCAGGGAAAAGAATTTTACAACAGAGAAGTGGGGCGAATCTTCAAGGAACGATGCATATCGCACTACAGTCCGAATTCGGAGCTCAAGGCTGCTATGGCCGAACGAGCAATTCAGACATTCAAGAGGCGTCTGTACAAGTATCTCCACTTCAAGAACACTCACAAATGGATCAATGTGGTCAAGCCTGTTATCCTCGGTATCAACAAGTCGCGCAACCGAGTAACAGGCATGGAACCTGAACGAGTTCGAGATGGGGATGTGGACGAGAGCGTCGGGCCTAGGAGTACCCGCTCCATGCCTGTTGTAGTGGGAGACAAGGTTCGCCTGAGCAAGTCGCGAAAGGTGTTCGACAAAGGATATCTCCCGAGTTGGACGGAAGAACTCTTCATTGTGGAAACCGTTAAGCCCCATGCCAACCCTCCCTATGTGAAAGTGAAGGATATGAACGGAGAATCGGTTCAGGGAATATTCTATCTACAAGAGATTCAGAGAGTGGTGGACCCCGAGCTTTACAAGGTGGAAGAGGTGCTCGAACGAAAGAAGATTAGAGGCAAAGAGTTTATGCTAGTTCGATGGCAGGGCTATCCTCCCTCGTTTGATTCGTGGGTACCTGCGGCAGACTTTGTTTCATTGTAACACTCTTTACCGGATAAATCAATACACATGAGGAATGCGATCCTTGTCAATGACCATGTTACTGATCATCTCGCCGAGAACAATTCCGTATAGGCCGGTCTTAGGGGTATCCTTGCTGAACGTGAGCCTGATCGTGGTCTCTCCTACCCGTTGCAGGGCGAACTGATCTGCCTCCGCTCCGCTAGTGTCGAATGCGTAGATGCAGCAGTGGGACTCGAACTCCTCAGGAGTGAGTCCGTTAGAGTTGCCCGTTCCCGCTACGCCGAGCACTTCTTGCAGGGCAAGGTATGCCTTAGCGAACATTCCCTTTGAGTAGTCGAGAGAGTAATCGTGGAAGGGCACCGTCTCTCCGCCTGCTTCCACTCGGACGTTCTGGAGGTCAAAGTTCTTGAAGTAGAAGGGGTTGCTATAGTTGCCATTGAACGAATTGGCGTCGACAAGAGTAAAGAACACACGGCGAGGGATGTTATTGCTAAAGATCTTAAACGGTGGAAACTCCTTGATTCCACCGGGGATGTAAAAGGTTCTAACGTTGGTGCCTAGAGAACTGTACGTCACAGACCCTCGCTGCCTGAGGATGCTATCGAACGCCACGGCTGTTGCGTCGTGGACGTGTAGTTCGTGCAGCATGAGTGACATGTGGGTAATCTTGACCTTGTACTTCCTATCGCCCACTCTCCTGTCCACCATGAACTCGTCGGCTGAGGGAAAGCACAAGATGCGCAGATCGACATAGGGCATGAGCGCCTTGTTCTGCGTGGCAGGCTCGAACCAGAGAGGAGTGATCGCCTCCATCAGACCGGATTTGGCGCATGCCGCTACCCGCTTCTTGTACTCCTTGTCGGTGGCCGAAGTGGGCGATCCCTCAGGGGTGTATCCGGCGAGTCGGAGGAAGGTGTTCTTGTACTCTCCGCTATACGAGAGGAGAGTACTCAGGTAGGAACGATACGGAAAGTTATCGTTGTCATAGACGAGTACTCCGTTGATGAACACTTGGATCTGCCGGAATTGCGAGCAACCAAACAGATTCACGGGCGCAAAGACATGACCCGCATCTTCTGCTGTGATGTCCGCACCACTATCGTCCACAATCTTGTACCTTGTTACAATGTGACTTCGCTGAAGGTCAATGAACGCCTTAGAGTTCTGAATGCGAAACTCGTAGGGGCGAACGTCGGGCCCGGAAGTCAGACTTATCTCCGTAAATCGCGAAGTCTCGACGCCACATAGAGTATTACTCGAAGAAAACAGATCAAGACTGGGGTGGAGAACCGCAGTACTCTTCTCAATCTCGCTCTTAAACATGACACGACTGTTCTGTACGACCGCACAGGCATAGAATGAACCAACTCTTTATCTCGCTAGAATGAATGACAAACAATCAAACTCTCGAGCACATGGAGCGATCCTCCACGAGAGCCCACGAGCGGCAAGTCGATGTTGGGTGGGTATCCGAGACGGTTCCGAGCATGCTGATAGACAGAGGTCGTGCGACGGTCGATAACGACGACGGATGCATGAGTGGCGAGAGAGGGGGCAACATCACAAAGATTATGGTCGCGAGTGTTACTGCTAACAGCCAGGCGAATGTGAGGCAGGACAACGGCAAGCAGCTGGATGCGCTCCCAACGATTGAGGAAGTTCCAGTAGGGATGGTTCTCTTTGAGATAATCGAGCAGAGGGGTGGTGGGAGCGGGAGGACAAGGCATCAGCACGGTAGAGTGTACAGTCTAGTGAATGAACGATCTACGCACTGCTCCTCGCCCCTTCCCCCTCTCCCTAACCTTTGGTGCACCAGTACGAATGAATCCAATGACCTTGCCCGAACCCTGCTGTGGCGATCTTCTCTTGCGAGCCACCTTTCCGACTCCTGTTAGATCTCGAACGGTACTGCGAGCATTCGACTTTAGACTGTCTCTGAAGCTGGATCCTTCGCTGATATCCTTCACGACGTTTGCTCCGGCGGTAGCCAGACTCTGCCCTACAGGACTTGACAGGAATGAGGGAATCAGACGGAAGATTGAGCGGAGTATGCCTCCAATTCCCGTTCCGAACTGAGGACGAACTCCTGTGAAATGGGCAATCTTCCCAGTGCCAAACTGCGGACCGGTGAACAGAAGGGCCCAATTCTCCTTGGTTGAATCGTAAAGAGGACGTGACATGTCTACCTCTCACAAGAAGTGAATACACAGTGAATGAGGCCAGTTGTACTGTTGTTCCTTTAAGGGGGATGGCCGACTTTTACGTCACTCTGCCCTCCAATGTCAATGGCGTGAATAATATCACGTCCGACTTTCACACACGTCTACCTGAACCACTGCTTCTTCGTAACCGATGGCAAGTGGGGCTACATGAAATTCTCATCTCTGGAGAGATTCTCACAGTCCCCAAGCAGCAACCCTTTGTGATAACACTGCGAGATGGCACAGCGGTTGATTGCCTCCTGCCTAAGGGTACGTATAAGACTCCCGCAGCCCTGGTGAGTGCTCTGAACGATGCTGTAAAGTCGGGTTCTCACTCAAGAAAGCGTCGAGCTGCAGAGAGTCAAGTGGGAACCGTCTACTTTGAGATGGAGGAACTCGAAGGGGTACAGCTCGAGCCTCCAATCTCAACTGGTGATTCCTCTTCGACGCCCGCTGCTACACCGGCCCCAGCGACACCTGCTCCAGCGCCTGCTACACCGGCACCTGTTAGATCTACACCGGCTCCTCCGCCCGCTACTCCTGCTACTCCTGCTCCTACCCCTGTTACGCCAGCTCCTGCTCCTGTTACTCCTGCTCCTGCTACTCCAGCCCCTCCGCCCGCCACTCCTACTCCTGCCAAGTCTGCTCAGCGTAAGCCTGCGGCGCATGTGCCTGCCGCTACCGCGGTAGATTCCGCCGCTACCGCGGCCCCGCCCCGCCCCGCCGCGCCCGCCCCGCAGGGAGCGCCGGTAGGCGCAGGGGGTTCGCAGGGAGCGCCGGTAGGCGCAGGGGGTTCGCAGGGAGCGCCGGTAGGCGCAAAAGGACAAACTACCGCGTCAGCGGCAGACGACAGAGCCGAGACTCTACGCCGGGCAGAGCAGGCGCACAGAGTAAACCCCATACTTGCGGTGGAAGAAGCCGATCTTCCTCCCAGTGCGACAGCACCCATTGCCCACTTTACCAGCCATATTGCGTTTCAATTCGAGGAAAGAGTCGGTCGAATCCTGATCAATTTCAATTATCATACCAAGAAGGTGGAACTGAGCGAGGACATTGCGCACATGTGCGGATTCACTTCGCCCTCACTGAGTAGTAGCGCAGTGGGCACTCAGTTCCCTGACGTTACCAATGGCAAGAGTCTCCTCTATGTGTACAGTGATCTGTGTGGATTCTCCGTGTGCGGTTCACAGAAGACGAACCTCCTTCGAGTAATCCCCTGTTTGAATGCACAGAACGATACCGTATCACAGAGTTTCCAACAGATTCGCTACGTAGGGGTGCGCTCAGAGTACGTCGACTCTATTCGGGTGCAGATACTCGACTCGCTAGGACAACCTGTCGCAATTCAAGGATACATTTGTGTTGTACTACACCTGCGCAGAGAAGGATAAAGAATCATTCATTGTCATGTCGTCCATTGAAAGTGGTCCGTTTCGTTTGATTACTCCGTTCAATGCGGTGGTTGTGGGCACTTCGCAGAGTGGCAAGTCAACTTGGACACTGCAGCTGCTGCGCACAGTTCGCCTCTTCGACAAGCCCATCGCAGAGATCCTTTGGTTCCACGGAATTGACGCGGTGAATCTACCAAAGGATCCAAACATTCGTCTGTTCTCCGGTCTACCCGACATTGAGACACTCCAGCATCTGAGCCAGGGAGCGAGTGCGCACCGCGTGGTTGTGATAGACGATCTACTAGCGGAATCACTCAAGAACAAGGATTTGCTCACAAAGTTGTGGACAAAGGTGTCGCATCACTGTAACATGTCAATGCTCCTACTATCGCAATCACTATTCGAGATTCCCCGGATCGTTCGCAACAACTGTCACTACATTGTGCTCTTCAAGGCGTTAGCAGATCGCTTGAATGTTGTCAATCTGGGCCGACAACTGTTCCCCGGACAATTGCAGTACTTCATGTCCAGTTTCAATGATGCTACCGATCGAAACTTTGGCTACATCATCATCACCTCTCATCCTCGAGNGCCCCGCCCGCACCGCAGGGAGCGCCGGTAGGCGCAGGAGCCCCGCCCGCCCTGCAGGGAGCGCCGGTAGGCGCAAAATCGCAAACTACCGCGTCAGCGGCAGACGACAGAGCCGAGACTCTACGCCGGGCAGAGCAGGCGCACAGAGTAAACCCCATACTTGCGGTGGAAGAAGCCGATCTTCCTCCCAGTGCGACAGCCCCCATTGCCCACTTTACCAGCCATATTGCGTTTCAATTCGAGGAAAGAGTCGGACGAATCGTGATCAATTTCAACTATCATACCAAGAGGGTGGAACTGAGCGAGGACATTGCGCACATGTGTGGATTCAAATCTCCCTCACTGAGTAGCAGCGCAGTGGGCACTCAGTTCCCTGATGTCACCAATGGCAAGAGTCTCCTCTATGTGTACAGTGATCTGTGTGGATTCTCCGTGTGCGGTTCACAGAAGACGAACCTCCTTCGAGTAATCCCCTGTTTGAATGCGCAAAACGACACCGTGTCACAGAGTTTCCAACAGATTCGCTACGTAGGGGTGCGCTCAGAGTACGTCGACTCTATTCGGGTGCAGATACTCGACTCGCTAGGGCAACCTGTCGCGATACAAGCATACATTTGTGTTGTACTGCACCTGCGTAGAGAAGGATAAAGCATCATTCATTGTCATGTCGTCCATTGAAAGTGGTCCGTTTCGTCTGATTACCCCGTTCAATGCGGTGGTTGTGGGCACTTCGCAGAGTGGCAAGTCAACCTGGACCCTGCAACTACTGCGTACAGTTCGCCTCTTCGATAAGCCCATCGCAGAGATTCTGTGGTTCCACGGGATTGACGCAGTGAATCTGCCAAAGGATCCAAACATTCGTCTGTTCTCCGGTCTACCCGACATTGAGACACTCCAGCATCTGAGCCAGGGAGCGAGTGCGCACCGTGTGGTTGTGATAGACGATCTGCTTGCGGAATCACTCAAGAACAAAGATTTGCTCACAAAGTTGTGGACAAAGGTGTCGCATCACTGCAACATGTCAATGCTTCTACTATCCCAATCTCTATTCGAGATTCCCCGGATTGTTCGCAATAATTGTCACTACATTGTGCTCTTTAAGGCGTTAGCAGATCGCTTGAACGTTGTTAATCTGGGTCGACAACTGTTCCCAGGACAATTGCAGTACTTTATGTCCAGTTTCAATGATGCTACCGATCGAAACTTTGGCTACATCATCATCACCTCCCATCCTCGAGAGCAACAACGACACTTTCGTCTGTGTACCGACATCTTTGGAGTGCCCAAGCTGTATCTGCCCAAGCAATGATAAAATCGTTTATCAGATGATTGAAAATCTCTTGTTAGCGAGTTGCTCGATAAGAGCATCTCTCCACAGCCTGGCCTGTTCAACTCTGTGGAGATCGATGTAGACGAGTGAAGGGTTCTGGGTTTGCAGGGATCTCTGGACCTCGGCATTGTGGAATGAGACCATGGCCTTTGCTCGGGCAATCCTGAGCTCTAGCTCGCACTTCTCCTGACAAAGGTGGATTGATTAGAGAACGGACATGCGACACTTACCGAATACTCAGACACCGCACGCATCATCATCTGTCGAGAATCCAGCGTTAGTCGACTGTACAAGTCGGGACGCTCTTCTCTCAAGAGGCTCTCGTACTTGTCGAATTCTTGAGACATTTACAGTGGGAATGATCACCACGAGTGCAAGCAGGCAGACTAGTGGGAGAAAGGGGAGGGATCGCCCCTCCTCCTCCTCCGCTGAGACCTTGATAGCCATGAATGGAATGAACGAGTAGTCGCGTCCAATCAATGATCCGTCTAGCAAAAGGATGCCCTCACTTGTGAGTAGTGTGGCAGTTCCGTTTGCAACAACCATCTCGATACAGTTTCTAGTGTAATTGGCGGCGGAGCATCCGTCAAAGGAACACAACGAATCCGACTGCGCCACCCACCAGAGTTGATTGGAGAGATGGTCAAACGAGAAGCATGAAACATCATGGGCTAGTGGGATATCCGAATCCGGGCTGTGAACGAGTCTGTGGAAGAGGGAGCTGCCTACTGTGTAGTACAGTTCATCCTGCGAGATAACTTCCACATGCTCCCACGAGGGGTTAACGGTGATGATCTTATCCAGAAGAGTAGCATGGGTGTCAGTAACCGCGAACCTTAGCCTGTCGCCAGAGATGTCAATCAATCTCTCATGTTGTGACAGGGAACTCTTCAAGAACAGTCTATAACTGACGCAGTTCAAAGTCAACAAGAGAGAGACAAACATGACACGTCTGCCCAGAGGAACAACAGTAAAGTAACAATGACTCAAGAGCACTGTCCACAGATCCGAACTCTTGTTGTGCTAATGCCCCATTCTTGCCTGAATTGAAATCGGTTCGTGCACTGATCACACTGGGCTCTGTCCACGGTGTGAAGACCTGGAAACACCAGTAGTCATTCCTCTTCACTCTTTTTTTTCATACCGCTGAATTGAGGAATCAACTGCTTGACAAGAGAGTAAGCCACAGTGTGAAGCAATGAAAGGCTATCCTTTGGTAGAGAGTCGGTTAGATGTTTCATGTCTTCTGATCACGAGGACACAATGACTCCGCCCTCCTCCTAAGGGTATAAAAGGGGGTTGACCGAGCACGATTCAGTCTCTCTGAAAGTCCACAAGTCTTCTCGTCGTTTGCAACCTGAATAATGAGCTACAGGAGGGAGAGTGTCCCTTCGTCGCAGGAGACCAAAATGGAGTATGGTCATGAAGAGAAGCGAAGATGTTGTCATCATGTGTGTCCTCCCCCATCGGCGCTTACACCCCAGCAGAATCAGATTTTCATTGTGACCAGGCTGCCAGTCAATGGTACTGTAACTATTAACACGCATTCGAATCAACTCCTCCCCGCAACCCCGAATACCGAACCACATCGACTCGTCACTCCGAATGGAACATATGTTCGCAGACCGACTTCTCACCTAGTGAGGAGTGACTCGAGAGTTAACCCTCGCTCTGATCTGCTTTAAGTGGCAAACGAATAAAAATGTTTTTTTTATCTCATCGACATGTGGTCTCCTTAGACAACAAGCCTCGAAATTCAAATCGCTTCATCCATTCTCGGACAGATGTGAAGCCGTGCCCTCAGTTTGATCGCAAAACTGAGAAAAGAGAGTTCTTCAGTCATTCTTGCCAGCACCAGCTGTCTCTACCTCTCCTTTTGACTCCACTACTAATAGCCGTGAGAACGGGGAGGAGGAGGAGGGGAGTGTGCGAAGAAGTGACATGTTCTCTGGCCGGCGAGAGAGTGTGAGAAGAGAGGAGAGTGCTAGATCGGGCTGAAAGATAATGTTGGGGGTGGACGGGGGAACAGTATTAGTTCCATTTCGAGTACTCAGGACAGAAGCATCCGTGGCGCAGCCGGTTGCAGTGCAGACTGATCCTCGTAGAGTCGAAGGATCGATTCTTGCTCCGTGCAGCTGGATATTTTGCAAAAGATTTCGCTCAACCTCCACCAGTGTGACTACCGTACTCACTCACCACCAAATTCAAATTCCTCTTCTTCCCTGAATACCATATCTATAATGCGAGGAGAGTTGGTGCTCATTTTCCGGACCAGTGTGATACCCCTCTCTCTCTCTTTGTCCTCCAAATTCAAATCGGGGCACTCGTCCTCCAAATTCAAATTGGCCGGGAGGAGGGGAGAGAGAGCGGGAGGAGGCGAGAGAGTGTACAGATCGAGGAGAGTGCAGACGACGAGAAAAGGGGCGAAGCTTAGCGAGGCAGGGGAGCGGAGGGGAGGGAGAGGCGGAGAGATTCAGTCTTTATCGTTGTTAGTCCCTCGTGCGGTCGTGTCCTGGTTCTCTCTGTCGTATTTCCGGTGATTTAAAATAGCCACTAACTAGACTTGGTCCCTCAAACTTGTTCCTGGACCTCAAACTTGGCCATGGATAAGTCTGAGGTGAAGCTT
>LS512605.1:116435-136983 GCA_900490845.1 Pristionchus japonicus | reverse complement strand
GAGAGGCGGAGAGATTCAGTCTTTATCGTTGTTAGTCCCTCGTGCGGTCGTGTCCTGGTTCTCTCTGTCGTATTTCCGGTGATTTAAAATAGCCACTAACTAGACTTGGTCCCTCAAACTTGTTCCTGGACCTCAAACTTGGCCATGGATAAGTCTGAGGTGAAGCTTGATGACGTCATCACCCCTCTAGCAATCTAACGAAAATCGATATTATTCCCCACTTTGACCTACAATCAATCGATAATTGCGGACCCACCGCAGTGACTAATATGCAAATGCCCTGAGGAGGCGATCAAAGATCAAAGATCATGGGTCGAGGGAATAACATTGCAAAAAATGGTATAAAAAGTGCACTTCAAAGAGAAGCCGCCTTGGAGGACCTGTCAATCATCGGTGCGTGTGGGTCTACTCATAACTACTTATAATAATAAACAAATTTCAGCATGATTCGATCTCCCAATCACACAAGCTGATTCTGCATCACCGATATTTCCTAAAAAATAAACGATTGAATACCCCAAATGCGAGGAACGCCAAATTATAAACGCGAAGATACGAGGAAAGACTGTCCCGGAGTCAAAATCTGAGACGCAAGTCAATGTTAACTGTCAATGGTCGCTCCTTTTAGGTACTCCGACACTGCCTCGAGAAACCCCATCTGGAACACATTCCTCAAGAGACGCTGCCGTATTTGAACCTGGCGATCGAATGACGAATGACGAGATTGAATGCCGACTGTCACCAGATCGACTTCATCGCTGTTCTTCCATATACAGTCGCTGTAGCAAGTGTATAATTTTGGCGTGGGTCATCTCTTGTTTAATTCCAGCCATTGAATTCTCCAATATTTTAGAACGGCAATACGCATTTCTAGCGATCAGAAGAAAAGCAGGAGAAGGTCGAATGAGACGAATAATAAGAGAGACTTAACATGATTTGGGTTGGAGCGAAATCGATTATCTGGGCGAACAAGTGAAACAAGTGAAAAAGAGAGAAGTCTGTATATCTTTACCGGAACAATATGTGCATTCTCGATTCATTGAGAATATGTTTTCAATAACATTAACTTGTTCAGTTATCTGGATCGATCCAGCCTCTCTCATCTGTTCTAGATATCCTCCTGCGAGGCTTCTCACTGTCAGACCATCTCCTTCCCACACTGCCTCTCGTTTTCTGGTTTCCTTCAACCAGTGGTTAACCATCAACAGTGGGCGGAGATTGAATTAACCACTGGCTACTAGTAACTACTGATTAACCAGTAATGTTTTGCCCACTTGTTAGCTAGTATACCAACCACTGGTCAATCAGTTCGTAAACCACTGGTTCGGATACCCGCCAACCAGTGACTGAGGTACTGCTCAACCAGTGGTTGGGAGAAACCAGAGTTTGCCAGAGGGGAGGGATAGAGATCATGAAAGATGAAGGAATAGGACGAAAAAGATTGCTCACAAGCGCAGATCGTCTCATCAATCGACAGGCGGTGCACTTTTGGTGTGTCACATTTAGCTCCCACCGTACTCCCGCTCTCTCCATTTTCCACACTCTCTCGCCGAAACGGCGTCTCTCGTTTCTCTGCGCTCTCTCATTGTCCCTCTCTCTCACCTAGGTCAACCGTTATTGTTCAGTCTTGGCACGCGCGCTTGAGTGCAAACCCCATGTTGCTCCTTTATTGTCTTATTTGTAATTTTGATTAATGTAATTGTAAACACGTTCCTCTTCAGATGGGCAATAACTCTTCGAAGCCATGCTCATCTGAAGCGAAGTCAAGTCGATCGACTAGTCGAAGTGGAAAGACGTTTACTTCTCTCGATCACATCTCCGTGAGATGATCATTTTAATTGCCTCAACTTTTTGCCATGCCTTCAATGTCGATCATAGATCAGCGTCAAAGTTATAACAGGAGACCCTAGAGTGCTCGTTTGATTGGAAGGCGGCCAATACTGTGTTTAGCAGCGTCATGCATGCACACTCCCGTACTGTATTATCAAGGTTAAGGACTCGAATTGATAATTATCGGTTGATGCGCCTAACTGTAGCCAAGCAAAAAATTATTCCATATCAAATTTAATCAAATCAATTATAGATAATAGTATGTGAAAGTGCGGAAAAGGCGTTATTTACATCCTGCCAATACCAATAAAACACTCATCTAACCGCGTTTGTTCGTACGAAAGGCTTACAAATCTGTGAAACCATGTTCCACGTTTTCCATTTAAAATCAACAGCCTGTTTTGTTCACTTCAGCACACACTTTTTGAGAAACAATCTCCTAATCCCGCAGTAACAACCTACCAACACATTAGCTAGCGTGATCTAGAAAGCTAACATAAGAGAGAGATTTTCCCATGAGCTCCACCAGATTTATTTTCAGTTGAAACGGAAATGGGCAATCTTCACGTCCTCGATTTATTCCACAGCAGTGGTTCGTTTTACAAGTGTATTCAGATGAACTTTGATATCGATCTACTGGAACAAAGAACCCTTTTTGTTTTTTCGATAACAACATCTACTTGTAATTAGCTAAAAGACACTAGAATCAAATTTTTTTTTTCAGAATTACTTCTATGGAGAGACTGAAGCCATCTCGGAATCTAATGGGAGTACGGCAAGTGGAACCTCAGGGTACATTTTTCATGATCTGTTCATTTTTTACTACACGATGTATTTTTGATATCAGTTAGCGAATTGAGTCGTTTCAGTAACGAGAACGCCGAGGAAAATGGGAACAAGTCGCCGGTTGCTAAAAGGATCAGATTGGAACATCAATCGAATTCGGATGACACAGCGCCCAAGACAAAAGGATACAAGGTATGCAACGCACGAAAGATCGATGCTTAATCAATCCTACATGTACTCTAATATTATTTCAGGTTCTTACGAATTCAAAAGATGGTAACAGAAGAGTCTCGTCTATCAGCACTCTCTCATCGAAATCGAATGGAGTTGCTAGCAGTCACGGTCTTCCGGTTTGTGCATAGAGTCTTAGTTTCTCTGTTACATAAGTGTAGTGTCGTAGAGAGTTTTGCTCGTAGTTACACATCGAGCCAGGCTGCACCTGCGGAGTCCCTCACACGGAATAGACTGAATAGTTTCTACAGTTTCTTGCGCGTCTCAACTATCGTTTGATCGTTGCAATATTTCCCCACAGATGATAAAATATTGTATCTTGAATAATCTCAACACCTCTATGCGGAGGGATAACCACCATTAAAATAAAACTAGATGAGCTCGAGCGTTCCGTTTACTAGTGACGTTTATCAACCTTGCGAAATCGTTTTGATTGCAGTTGCAACGTTTCTATTTTTCTTTTCTTGAAAATATTCATCTTATTTACAGATTGCACAAGTCCAGGGCGACTGGTTGAACGATCCAGTTGGGTTTAATGAGAATTACGAGGTTCGTATAATCTACCGTTTTTGTTTTTACTCCGAAAGATCTTGTGTAAATTCTTGTTCGAAATACAATGGAGTTTCTGCTCATTCTCATAATATTTCGTGAACATTTCCCACATTCTTAGCATCAATCTGAAACGGGCTAAATAAGCATAAAAATAGTGCAATTCTTATAAAATTAAATTTCAGAGGCATCCTCTCTACAAACACCTTCTGAAGAGGATTCATTCTTCATCCAAACGATGGGTAAGTGAAACACCTACCAGTATATTAGAAAGTAGTTGAATACAGCTTCCGACAATGACATTATCGTGCTGATCCACTCATACCTCTTAGACTTACAATACTCAATTTGCTTTTATAGGCAATTGACCCGAGTAGCAGTCTCAGCATCATTGGCTGCCTACCAAGAGAACTCGGGGATGCGATCTCACGAGAGGTTAGTATGATGTTCTTTGAATTATAGTTGTCGCGTCTTAAAACATAGTATTTGCTTCTTTAAGGGACGCTATCTCGTCCAGCTCCCGAACTGCTCTGAGGCGAGGTGGATGACCTCGACCGAAGATCATGCGGTTTGATCATCCTTTTCTTTACCTTATTGAGAAATCCATTCCAGATTCGTCCTTTCGAGAGGAGGGTGCACCTTTTGGACCAGATCGAGCTGAGATTGATTCTCACGATCGGGGAGCAGGATTTCAAGTCCAAATACGGCCATAGATATTTGAAGGGCGATGAGAAGGTTAATATAATAACAATATTTCCGATTCAATCATCATCTGCGAAGCCGAAAATACAAATGCACAATTGAGATTCAAAAGCAAAATTTGTAGCTAATTAATTAATTTTTTTCTTCAAATTTGGTATTATAATAATTCCAGGAAGATCGATATCAGGCCGCACTTCGCTCCGTTGAGGATTCGTAAGTTTAACGGGGCCTTTCAAACTATGAATAATTTGAGCGTTGGCAAAGATTTCTAGAACATTTATGCTATTATTCTAATCAGATTTTGACCAACGTTCTGCGGTGGGCGCAATTTTGCGAATCCTGATAAATTCTGATTCTGATTCTGGGGTGGAAATGAGCGTAGCTGATGTTTGTTAAATATTCCAGATGGAACTCCGTTCTGCCTGCCAACATCGCCCTGATGATCGAGGACTGGACTGGAAAGATGGAAGATCTTGCGGACATCAAAGATATTGAGGTGTGCGAAACTTTAAAATATATCCATTGAGTGGATGTTGAAAGTTGTGTTCTCAATGCAGCTGCAAGAGTAAGCAGCTCTTCATTGTTCACGTTGGTCAATTTCAAATGTTTTAAAGTTCAATATTTTACTCAAAAGTTCAAAAAAAATTGTTAAAATATAATTTTCAGTTTGTAAACGATCTTATCATCTCGGCGGGTGTACAGGCTCTATTCGATCGGGCGCCGAAGTTTGTGAGAAAGTAAGCTTGTTTTATCGGTTATCGGCTATGAAACGAAATCGAATTAGCATAGCTATTTAGCTACGATTCTTTTGAGAACAATTTAGGGTCATGTGTTCGAATTAAACTCGCGAATCTTCTGTTTACAGTTGCCGAAAGTGTAATGGCTGTACCGAATCAGAAGAAGAGTTGAAGAGGAAGGGCGGAGTCTGCTGTTCGTATGCCGAGAAGGTTGAACAATCAGGTGAGACAGATCTTCTTATTTCGCACGCATTGACTCAAGGATATAACATATTACTGTTTATTACAGTGATGATCAATGTGATCTTCCAATTCTCGTTTAGGTGAGGTTATCAACTTCATATGTACGCCTGAATGTCGTGACGGCAATCCAGGATACATAGGATTCCCGATAAAGGTGAGTCCATGCGACCATTGCGATTGTCGTGTTTATGTGCATAGCGCTCAGTGTGTCTCACAGTTTTCTTTGGCGTGAAAGAAGCACCTGAAAACATCTTGGAACTAAGGATGCCTCACAGTAAAACTTCACTGTGAACTGAACTAACAATGCCGTGATAACATACTATCATAATATCAAGACTATTTTATTCAGAATGGTCGAACAGTACTGCTGTGCATCTTCCGGGACGCCAAAACAGGCTGGTCGATTCGCGCTCTATCTAATATTGAGGACCAGCACTTCGTCACTGAGGCGTTGGGAGAGGTTCGAGAGAATTGTAGAATTAAAGATTCGAAAATGTTTGATTTCCAGGTCAACTTGTCCGCTTCTGAACAGGAGGACCACGACTTCCCCATGGGCACTCCCCATCCCGAAACGGAGGAGTGCCTGGTGATCGCCTTGGATAGGAATGTAGAATGTTTACTGGTTTATTCAAAATACTCAGTCTATATTCGTTCTACATGCTCTCATAATAGATCAACAAGAATAAAAAGCTCATTTTTAACAATACTCGTTCAGTCGAATGAAGTTCGCTTCTTGAATTACTCCTGTCTTCCTTCTCTGAGAGCATTCTCGCACATGAAAGAGAGGTGAGCTGTCTCTTAGAATAGCTTTGACGCTAAGACTAAATAATTTACTGTGTTGGAGACGAAATAACAATATAACACATTCTTCAGGTACGGGATGTGGTTCACTCGGAAGACGTTCTTCTCCTGTCGCACAATCCTTCCAGGTAACTATATACATTATATTAGACACTTGTAGATAAATGGCATGACACAATCCAATCTTCTCTGTTTTCAGGGGAGGAATTAACTTTTGATTATTTCTCCGGTAAGCCTGAAGACGCTCTGACAACGAAGTTGTTCGAGAAATGCATGTGAGTTACCATCATTAAAGGTCAAATTTAGCGAGTATATTACAAGAATCAGAAAACTATTCGAAGATTGAACCAAATGCTCCTGAAAAGTGAACAATCGGCCTTCAACTTGACAACATTGAACTTTAGCTGCACCAGTGTTCTTTAATACCTTACTGTTCTCGAAGAGAACTTCGTGTGGTTTGAATAACAGAACATCTTTAACTTTTGAAGATCATACTTCAGGTGCGGAACGTCAGTGTGCTACTGGAAAAAAGTCTAACGATACCCTCGATTAACTGAACAACCTCAATTCAATAAATAGAACACCCTTTCTCTACAAATGAACCTTTTGCCTAAATCAAATCCTCATTAACAGTCCTCATTCTTCCCTTGCGAGTCCTCTGACTGATGTTGGCATTCCATCAGACAAGAATGGTGGTCAATTTCTATTCGCCATTCGATCTACATTGTTGTTCTTGTTGATGTTTGTTTCGAAGAGAAAACATCTCTGACTTTTTCCGTGTCATTCTCTCTGTGATTTATTTTTTTCACATATACAGTCAGCACTTTCATCACAACGATAAGTTCGTTAGTAATCTAGGTGTTGAGACACTCAAGTGCCATTGACAAAAGCATGTTTTTTTATGGAAATAAACTTTCGGAGATGGGGAGAAGGAGAGTAAACGAAAGAGAAATAGTTTATCGATAATTTGGTCGATCAAAGAGTAAACATGGCTGTACTGTTGAGTCTCTTCCATCCAGTGTTTCTTTCTAGAAATGGCATATCATCGTGAATTTCGTTTGACTTGTCAAATGGAATGAACTTGAATCGTATTCGTACGGTCTTCCCTTCTCCTTCTTCCCCTTCTTCTATTGCTACTTGGAATTACTTTCTCCCCTATTCACATCACGATCAGTCCAGGCACGTTTGTCCGATCTGATATCACTCATCAGCCTCTGTGCAGTTTCCACTTAGAATGCTTTTCTTGCTGAGTTTTGCTGAGCTACCGTACTCTTGACTAGACAAGCAGAGTTTTCGCGTCAGGAGAAAAGTACTCACGATTATTGGGAAAAGGCAGAAAGATTCGTTTTCACAGAAACACCGTTGAAAAGAATGATGTGTCTGTCTATCAAAACTTCATTGTGATGACAAGAAGACGATTACCGGCCACAGAATCATTTTATTGAGGAAAAGGTGCTCAGAAAGAGGATAATGAAAATGAATGAAAAATTAATGAGAAAAAATGGAAGAAGAATGAGAAAGAGGGAAATGTCAATTGATCTATGTTCTCCATCACAGTTGTCATATAAGAATGCAATAGATGAATCAAATTGAAACATTCATCTAAGTTAAGTATCGGAAAAGAAGAAAGAAAGAATGCGGTGAATCACATCCATAATCTTCTATGTTTGATGTGATAAACTTTTGATTGTGTGGAAAAGGATCATGAACAGCGAGGTTCCACGTAATTATCTACGAGAAATGTCAATTTTCTTGCGAGATATTTCGAGGAATTATTTATCGCGAACCATAATCACGAAAAGGGACATCAGGTCGTTCTCTCCACGATCAAGGACAGAATGTGAGAGTGAAGTTGCCTCCTTTCTCTATGAGAGCGTGATAAATCTGAAAGTCATACGTTCATGTGGTAGGATGTGGGAGAAACTGGTTGGTAAAAATGCACCTTAAATAAATAGATATTTTTACGAACCTCGTGTTCATTGCTTTCAGCGGGCTTAGGATACGTGACAACTTTATCGCTTCTGTAATTTTGGTATACAAAATCGTGATTATTTTTGATGATTTTTTTATCAAAAATATAAGAACAAGTCAGTGTTGACATTAAAATATTCCGCAAAAAAATCAAAATTATGTTTGCCAATATTTCTCACTTTCAATTTTAAAAATGATAATTTAATTTCAAGCATATACTGTACCAAAAAAAAATGTTCCTAACTAAAAAATAATGAGTCTGGAAAGATGATGTGCTGTCAGGTGTGATGTTTCCCCTTATTAAGATCTTGCCAACCTTCCCCTTTCTCTCGCTATTGTCCTTTGTCCCACTTAGAAACACCCTATATAAGCGCACCATCCTTTCACTCATGGCTAGTATTATGGGGTAAAGATATGTCTAGTTGACTCTTCTTCTCTCATGCTAAACCAACAAGAGCAAGCATGACTAGCGTCAAGTCATGGCTTGAGTGCATGTGGTATGCTTAAAAATTCTACATTGTGAAATCGCTCCGTAATCATTTTCAAAAGTTACTTGTATACGTAAAATTGCGATTAACAAACTTGGAAGCCTTGATTTGCATTCCGAGGGCAAATGCTGGACTCCAATGATAAATGGTGTAATAATCGATTATTTTTTCCATGTAGAATATCGCTGTTGTTTTGAAATGTATGCCGTTGCTGATCATCGTTTTTCTGCTTGCCTGAAACCTTCTTGGTGAAAACGGTGCTTAAAAAAGGAAATTTGTTCAAACCAGTATGATCAAATACAACGACTTAGTTTCAACCCCAACGAAATACTATGTAAAGCTTAACCAGTTCGTATGTGTAGTCCTGTTCCTCATCGAGAGTCACCAAGCGGGTTATTTCCGATGCATCGGAAGACCTCGTGAATACCTGAAAACAAAGTGATTTGAACTGTCTTTGAAATAAAGAATTTAACGATGGAAATCTAGTTCTTACAGTTACAGTCTCATAGCATTTGTTGATGATCTGGACATATTGTTTAGCAAGAACACATTGGAATGAAGACAAGAGGACGACTGCCATCCATGGACGCATTCTATTGAGGAAAAGAGAAGATGCGGAGGAGGTGAATAATGAACCTATTTATCTTTTTTTCTTCTACATATTTGTCATATCAGAAAAGAAGGGGTGAATCAAATGAAAATATTTATCCCGTCATAGAAAGGAAAGGAAAGGAAAGGAAAGAAAGAAGATGAATCACGTTCACATTCTCCTAAAAAAATGCAAGTAAACTATTATTGATTATTATTCTCGATTAATCTTCAGGTACAGATGGTTGGGTTATTAGAGTTCGACATGTACCCCGGGACGCTGATACGACATCAGTTGAAGATATTTCGGAATAACATTTGATGCGCTTAGAAGGGAGAAAGATCACTGAAGGAATCAACTGAATGACACTTTGCTGATTTTATTCATCTAGTAAACTCTCTCACTATCTCGTCTCTCCTTCTCGACCGTTCTGTCTCACCGTCAAGAAAATGTGTGGAAAGCTGAGATGAGTGCATTATTCCAGCGGGGGCTCCCATTCTTCACACTAGAGTTGGCTAAACGGATGCGGCTATGCGAGGTTGCAATGGAGAGAAGTGGGTTGCAACCTCGCAATAGACATTGCGCCCTCGCAAGGTGCGAGAGAAAGGCGAGAGAGCATGCGAAATGAAGAGGACATTTCCTCCCACTCGTCCCACTTGCACGCAACCTCGCAATAGCGGATGCGAGGTTGCAACCCTCTCCCTCCCCTCTCTTGCTCGTTGTGCCCTCGCAAACGAGAGCCACTCTATTGCGATGTCGCTAACCTCGTATTGCCAACCCTACTTCACACCCTGCCAAAAAGTGATCCTGCCCCCTCTCAACTTATCACACTCTCTCATCTTTCTGCCCTGACCAGAGAGCATGCTGAATTGAGAGTCAGGCTATTACTCTCAGCGACGGAATGAGATTGACAGAGAGAACAATAGCTGAACCAAACGACCTCAATCCCATCAACTCTCGTCTCTATCACTCGTCGCTTTGTGAGACTGGAAATCGGACTGCTACGAACTACTGATCGCATTGTAATGAATATGTACGAACTCGAGCCAGAACAGTCCAATGGAAACAATCATTCATTGCAATGAAGCTGTACAAATTCAGAAAAAAACAAAAATGTAGCCATTCGGACACTGGCATTCGAGAATCTAACACGCAGGAGAATTCTGAGGGCCCCTTCACTCCTTCTTCTCGCCTTTCCTAAGTAGTTTGTGGAGTCGAAATCTGCACATTCTTTTCTCAGATCGTTCCACCGAATTTGAACATCAGTCTCATAGAAGTTGTTGACGGATTTGCACAGATGAAGAACCTGAAATCACTTTACCATAGGAGAAAGCGGAAACCCAATCAGAGATCAATGCAAACGAACTTTTGAGATTATTGAACGCATAATCCCCTTGTTTCTACATTTGAACCGAGCTGTCGATGTAGGCGACATTCATTGAGAATATTTTTCATTAGACGTTAACTGTATAGTAATGAGGAGTGAAATCACAAATTGAATATCTGATCGGCCAAGCGCATTCCGCAGTAAATTGGACACAATGTATATTCATATTCAATATTTATACGAGATTGAGCCGTTTCATGAACATTGACCTCTCTGATCTTCTGATGGAAGAACCGGTTAAATCGAGTAGAGTTGGTGAGGAGTTGAACGATTCGTACTAGAACTGATCACAGTGATGAGGCTGTTGTTGATCTGAATATATTCTATTCAAAATAAATCAACCAATGAAGTGACGAAATGGATACAACAACTGGGGGACCAAATCTAGGAAAGTCAGTGACTATACTGAAGAGTCCGAAGTAAAGGTAAGAATGACATGAATTAGTTGCAAAAGACGATTGACCAATCTTTGTTTGAATAGCTTGACAATGTATTAATACTGCGGATTGAGTGAATAGACTAAAAGATGAGGATAACTAGCCTAGTGTAATTGAGAAAGACGAGAGGAGTTTGGAGAGAGAAGAGAGGGGACAGAGAGAGAGGAGAGAGATGACACCAGCTTGTGTTACACAGTGTGGAGAAAGAAGATGGAAGTGTGGAGGAAGGAACTGCAGCATGTTGAAATACCCGAAGCAAAATGAATGGTAGGAAGACAATTTGCATGGAACGTGGAGTTATGGCGAGTTACTACACCGGACAACTAGCAATCAAACTCTTGCTGTTGCTGATGATTTCCGGATCTCAGTAAACGATATGGGCGCTTTTGAGTTTCAATTATCAAGTCAATCATCAAGTCTTTCTTACACTTAGAAAAAACCTCAATACCTAGATCAAATATCATTGAGAGATGAGCAAGCAGAGAGTAGGGAAGTGAAAAAAGCAGCGGATCAGTCCAACACCTGACGTATCTTGAGAGAAAAGAGAGATCGACGAGAGAGTGTGCGACCCAAAGAGAGCGTCAGAGAGGGTCGAGAATGGAGAAGTGGAAGAAGGATCTATTACACTCCGCCTTCTCACTGCCCACACTTGGCAGGGACCATTCCTTCCTCACCAGAGCGGTCGTTTTGCGTCTTACTCTCAATTTCATCAAGTCCGACTTATCGATCCAGCGTCTCTCATCATCTTACGATGCTTCTCATACCATCTCCTTTCCCCGTTGACCAGCAAAAGTGGGCAGTGTTTGAACTAACGGCTACTAGTGCCTCAACCACTGGTTAAACAGCAATGTTTTGCCCACTCGTTAACTAGTATACCAACCACTGGTCAATCAGTTCGTAAACAACTGGTTCGGATACCCGCCAACCAGTAGTTAAGGTACTAGTCAACCAGTTGTTGGGAGAAACCAGAGTTTGCCAGAGGGGAGGGAGAAAAATCCTGAAAGATGGAAAAAAGGAGGAAAATAATAGGGCACAAGCACCGATCGTATCGCCAATCGATCCATCTCCACTTATGGTGTACTTTTGGTGTGCCACAAATAGCTCCCACCGTACTCCCGCTCTCTCCATTTCCCACACTCTCTCGCCCGAGTCGGCGTCTCTCGTTTCTCTGCGCTCTCTCATTGTCCCTCTCTCTCGCTCCTAGGTCAACTGTCATTGCACCAGTCTTGGCACGAACACTTTGAGTGCAAATCCCTGTTGCTCCTTATTGTTTCACTTGTGATTTGAATTGATTAAAATATAAACTCGTTCCTATTCAGATGGGCAATAATTCTTCGAAGCCAACCTCATCTCAAGCAAATTCGAGTATTCGAAATGCGAAGGCGACTACTAATCTCGATCACGTTTCTGTGAGTTATTCACTTCAATCTCCCCTACTTTTTACCATTCTTCTAATGTCGTAAAGCCTAAAAATATAAGCGCGAAATAGCAGGAGAAACTAGCTTGCTTGATATCGTGTGTTTGAAATGCTGGTGTGCTACTGCCTTTAGCAGCGGCATGCGCGCACACTCCCGTACTGAATTAATCAAGTTAAGGACTCAAATTGATAATTGTCGGTTGATGCGCCTAACTGAAGCCAAGCAAAAAATTATTACATATCCAATTTAATCAAATCAATTATAGATAGTAATGTACGTGAAAGTGCGGAAAAGGCGTTATTTTCATCTTGCCAATACCACTCAAACACTCATCTAACCGCGTTTATTCGAACGAAAGGCTTGCAAAAGCTGTGAAACCATGTTCCACGATTTTCATTTAAATTCAAGAGCCTGTTTTGTTCACTTCAGCACTCACTTTTTTGAGAAACTCCTAATCCCGTAGTATCAACCTACCAACACATTAGCTAGTGTGATCTAGAAAGGTAATATCAGAACGAGATTGCCCATGAGGTTCAACAAATTCTTTTCAGTTGAAACGGAAATGGACAATCTTCACATCCTCCATTTATTCCACAGCAATGGTTCGTCTTACAAGTATATTCAGAAAACCTTTGAAATCAATTTTCTGAAACAATCACCCTTTCGTTTCTTCGATCAAATATTTGCATGTAATTAACGATATAAAGCCTGAAAAATATTTTTTCCAGGAATACTTCTATGGCGAGTCTAGTCGAGCCATCTCGGGAACCAATGGGTGTCGGAGAACTGACACCTCAAGGTATATACAACATATACAACATTGTATACAACACGATGAATTTTTGATGGCATTTTGCCAAAAGTGGGCATTCCAGCGACGAGAACATCGACGAATCTGGAAACAAGTCGCCGGCCGCCAAAAGGATCAGATTGGAACATCAATCGAATTCGGATGACAAAGCGCCCAAGGCAAAAGGAGACAAGGTATGCAACGCACGAAACATCGATGCTCAATTAATCCAGTATTATTTCAGTATTATTTCGCTAATATTATTTCAGGTGCTTACGAACTCTAACAATTCGAACAGAAGATCTTCGTCTGTCCACTTTTTATCCTCGGAAGCTATTGGAGTTGCTAGCAGTCACGGTCTTCAGGTATGTGCATAGAGTCTTAGTTTCTCTGTTACATGAGTGTAGTCTCGTTGAGAGTTTTCGCAGAAACACGCTGAGCCAGGTTGTACTTGCGGATTTCCTCACACTGAATAGACTGAATAGATTCTACAGTTTCTTGCGTGTCTCAACTATCGTTTGATCGTTGCAAAATTTCACCACAGATGATAAAATATTGTATCTTGAATAACCTCAACACCTCTAGGCTGAGAGATAACCATCATTAAATTAAAACTAGATGTGCCCCAATAACATGGGAGACGTATTAAGATCATTCATTTCTAGAGTTCCATTTACTAGTGGTGTGCCAACATAACGATATCGTTTCGATTGCAGTTGCAACGTTACATTTTTTGCTCAAAAATAGTCATCCTATTTACAGATTGCACAAGTCCACGGCGACTGGTTGAACGATCCAGTTGGGTTTAATAAGAATTACGAGGTTCGTATAATCTACCGTACTTGTTTGCCACTGTCTTTCGCGAGATGAAAGTACTAGTGCGCAATAAAGCAAACGAGCAAAATGCGGCCACCGCTCATTCAGAAACTATAACGCGGTAATAATTGAACACATTCCCCATTTTTTATCATCTAACTTAAAAGAATTAGAGAAGCCAAACAGCAGTAACCAACACTATGCAGTTGGTTAAATATCGATTTTCAGAGACATCCACTCTACAAAAAACTGACGACGAGGGTTAAAGCTGCATGCAAACGATTGGTATGTAAAACATCAATTCGATCATTGGAAACTTGATAATAATGAAAGTGTCTTTATTTTCGAAATAATCCACTTTCACCTTTTAGACTTACAATACTCACTTTCAAGTGCATCATTTAGCTTTTATAGGCAATTGACCCGAGTAGCAGTCTCAACATCATTGGCTGCCTACCAAGAGAACTCGGAGATGCGATCTCACGAGAGGTTAGTAGATGTTCTTTGAATAACAGTTATCGAGTCATAAATTACAGTGTTCTTGATCGCACTTCTTGTAGGAACGTTTTCTGGTCCAGCTCCCGAATAACACTGAGCCGAATTGGATGACCTCGACCGAAGATCATGCGGTTTGATCATCCGTTTCTTTACCTTAATGAGAAATCCATTCCAGATTCGTCATTTCGAGAGGAGGATGCTCCTTTTGGACCAGATCGAGCTGAGATTGATTCTCACCATCGGGGAGCAGGATTTCAAGTCGAAGTACGGTCATAGATACCTGAAGGGCGATGAGAAAGTGAGTATAATAACAATATTTCCGATTCAATCATCATCTGCTAAGCCGAAAATACAAATGCACAATTGAGATTCACAAGCAAAATTGTAGCTAATTAATTAATAATTTTAATAATTCCAGGAAGATCGATACCAGGCTGCACTTCGTTCCGTCGAGGATACGTGAGTTTTACTGACTCTTTTCAACGAAGAATAAATAGAGCGTTGTCACTGATTTATTGCACAGTCATAATAGTAATAGAATCAGCCTTTGGCTTGCTTTCTGGTGGAAACGATCTCTTCTTAAGCGTGTTTATATTCCAGATGGAACTCCGTTCTCCCTGCTAACATTGCTCTGATAGTCGAGGACTGGACAGGGAAGATGAATGGACTCGAGGACATAAGAGATATAGAGGTATGTAATACATATTCATTAAACGAAGGCTTTGCTTAGAAGCAAGATGCAACAGTAAATCACTCATAAAAGTGAAATTTTAGCGTCTTTCGAGGAATCTCGGAGCCTGAAATTTATTAATGTTCGAATTCAAAGTTAAGAAACCCATATTTCAGTTCGTCAATCAGTTGCTAATTTCCTCTGGAGTACAAGAGCTTTTCGATCGGGCGCCCAAGTTCTCTAAAAAGTGAGTTTGAATCGCTTTCATTTTTTAATGACGGTTAAACAAACGAGCTTTAAAACTATACAGCAACGCTTCTTTCGTGCTAAATTTAGGGCAGTGTGATTGAATTAAAGAACTGAATACTCTCGAATGTATTGTTTGCAGTTGCCGAAAGTGCAATGGGTGTACCGCCACCGAAGAAGAGTTGAAGGAAAAGGGAGGATTCTGCTGCGCGTATGCCGAGAAGGTTGAAGAGACAGGTGATACAGTTCTTCGTGGTTAGCTTGCACGCATTGACTCATCGGCACCACAAATTGTTTATTCTAGCGATGAAAGTGAGATTATATCGTTTCCGTTTAGGCGAAATTATAAACTTCATTTGTGCGCCTGAATGCCGTGACGGCAATCCAGGATACATCGGATTCCCGATAGAGGTTAGTGCATGGGACCATTGCGATTGTCGTGTTTATGTGCATAGCACTCAGTGTGTTTCACAGCTTTCTATGGCGTGAAAGAAGCACCAGAAAACATGTTGGAACTAAGGATGCCTCACAGTGAAACTTCACTGTGAACTGAACTAACAATGCCGTGATAACATACTATCATAATATCAAGACTATTTCATACAGAATGGTCGAACGATACTGCTGTGCATCTTCCGGGACGCCCAAACAGGCTGGTCGATTCGTGCTCTATCAAAGATTGAGGACCAGCACTTCGTCACTGAGGCGTTGGGAGAGGTTCGAGAGAATTGTATAATCATTGAAAATGTTCCATTTCCAGGTCAACTTGTCGGCGTCGGCCCAAGAGGACCACGACTTTCCCATGGGAACTCCCCATCCCGAAACGGAGGAGTGCCTGGTGATCGCCTTGGATAGGAAGGTAGAATGTTTACTGGTTTATTCAAAATACTCAGTCTATATTCGTTCTACATGCTCTCATAATAGATCAACAACAATAAAAAGCTCATTTTGAACAATACTCGTTAAGTCGAATGAAGTGCGCTTCCTGAACCACTCCTGCCTTCCTTCTCTGAGAGCATTCTCGCACATGAAAGAGAGGTGAGCTGTCCCTTAAAATAGTTTTGACGCTAAGACTAAATAATTTACTGTGTTGGAGACGAGATAACAATATAACACATTCTCCAGGTACGGGATGTGGTTCACTCGGAAGACGTTCTTCTCCAGTCGCACAATCCTTCCAGGTAACATTATATTAGACACATGTAGTTGGCGTGACATAATCCAACCTTCTCTGTTTCAGGGGAGGAATTAACTTTTGATTATTTCTCCGGTAGACGCGAAGACGCTCTGACGACTAAGTTGTTTGACCGTTGTCTGTGAGTTTCCATCTTCTTCTAAATCGATTGTAATTCCAGTTTATCACAAGTATCTGAGAAAAGTTTAGAGTATTAATCAAAAGGTTCTTGAACAAAAGATCGACCTTCATCTTGACGACATCAAAATAGATCTGCATTAGAGTTCTTTTTTTAGTATTTTCAAATTGTGTCCTCCCGTAGGAGTTCGCATGACTTGAATAACGAACTATTTTTACATTTTTAATTTTCGCATTTCAGTTGTGGAACGGAAGCGTGCTACTGGAGAAATCAATGAAGAATATCTGCGACGCCGTGATTCTATCAATTTGATTGAAGGAAATGTCTAGGAATACACCATTTTTTATCCAAATTTGCATCTCCTTCACTGCCACACCCTTCCCTTACGAGTCCTATGACTGTTATTGGTATGCCTTCAAATAGGAATTGAGTTCAACTTCTTCTCTCCGTTCGATGTACGTAGTTGATGATTTCAATTTGTTCGAACTCCCAATGCCATTTCCAAATGCATGTCCTATCATAAATGCTACCAAATGAGCAGTTCAATCCAGGTTTTAGCGAAAAGTTCACGAAATGATGAAGATCTTTTTGATCCCATTCGTACATGCGAAAACCATCGAGATTTGTTTGCATTCTCAGTCGTCTTTACTTCACTCTTTCACTGACCGGCGGAAGTGGTATGGAAACATAAATTTTACGCATGATGTAAAGAGAAGCACCAAAGTAGTGTGGTTCTTCGTGTATGATCGGGAAATGGCGAGGGAGGGGGCGTGATGACATATTTGATTGCAATATTTCAAATAAGACTCCCCACAATCTTCCGAATAGCGAGGATCGACTAACCAAAGTAGAAGTTATCAGAACTGAACGATACGACCATAGTGCATTATTCCAGCACCGACACCCATATTTTACACCCTGCGAAAAAGTGATTCCACTCTCTCAACTTTCATTGCTCTCTCGTTCCTCTGCACTGACGAGGAACCATGCTAAATTGAGAGGGTGAGAATATTACTCTCAGCGACTGAATGAGATCGACAGAGGGAACAACGGCTGCACTAAACGGCCTCGAATCCATCAAGCATAGTCTCTATCGCTTGCCGATTTGTGAGACTGGAAGTCGGACTGCTATGACTGCTTGATGATCGCATTGTGAATGTATGAACTCGAGTCAGAACAGTTCAATGGAAACAATCATTTATTGCAGTATATCTGAACAAATTGAGAAAAATACAACAAAAACGTAACCATTCGGACACTGGCATTCGAGAAGAAGTTAGAGATGGAATTCACGAGTACGAGAGCTAGCTTCATGCTCACGGAGCAGTGAAAGAGAGGGTCCTTTCTCATTCTCCTTCTTCTTGCCTTTTCTAAGCAGTTTGTGGTCTTGAGATCGACAAATTCTTTCCTCAGACCGCTCCACCGAATTTGAACATCAGTATCATTAAAGTTGTTGTAGAGATCAGATGTAGAACCTGAAATCACTTTGTCATAGAAGAAAGCGGAAACATCAACAAAAGAAACCTAATCAGCGATAAAACAACTGACTTTTGAGATTAGATTGCTGTTATCATTAGCGTTGATTCATCATAAGAATCGGCTTGTCGATGTAGACGACTGAAACTGGGATTGGGTTGAATTTCACAGGGGTTATTGACGGAATAAGAACAGAAGTCACGAAAAATGTGCATGGGAATATTGTGAAATGTATGAAAAATCTGGGGAAACCGCTCTAACGCAGCCTCTACTTTCTAAACGAATGCCATGACGTTCTGGAAAGGGATCACGGAGAAACGAATATCTAATCAATTTTCAGTCGGGACTGCGTCAGAAATACTATTGAAAGAAATAAAGGGTCTCGTCAATATTTGACATTCTGAGAGGTAGGGAAGAAGATGCACTTATAGAGAATGCTGATGAATAAGTTGTGCTCATGGGATACAATGAGACCATTTCGAGAAAACGCTGGAGTCAACTCGAGATCAGTATCAAGTAGTGAATGCGCGGGCAGATGAGAGCGGGGCATTCACTCGTATAAGAGAATGCGAAAAACGATTAGAGTATTCCGGTGTAATGGGGGCAGATGTGTTGAGGGAGAGAGAGGAAAGTGAGACGCCCTCGCTAAGTGCTTGCGCAAGCGAAGAAGGGAAATTCCCCCTCTCTCCGAACAATTTCACTCCCGATTCTCTCACAATATGTGATCCTATTTCCCATCCCACGCTTGCTTAGTGGCTGAGAAGTGGCTGAGGGAGAAGAAGTGCGAAATAGGAAATTGGATGTGATTGAGAAGGAAATGAAAGCGAGACGAGATCCGAGGAGGCAGGGTGTGAAGAGCTATACGAGTCAACACATTACGTTGAGACGAAAAAGGGGCTAGAGAGCTAAGTAATGCTCCCACTCTCTCACTTCCGCTTACTCTCTCGCTTTCCTGACTGATGATCGATAAGACAAAAGATAGAGAGAGCCATTACTCCGGCGGCGAAATGGGATGGGTCTAAGTGAAAACAGCTGCATTACTATACTCCTTCTATTCTTCTCCATCTCATCTCTTCTCACTCCGATGCTTTTACTGATAGAAATTGGGGGAGGGTTCTTTCTCGAGACGAGAAAAATAGTGAGGTATGTCAGCGTGAGACCCGAGTAGGGAAGACGAGAAATATTTAGTAGGGAGGTTGCTCCGGATGAAAGGTGGAAGAAGGAGAGGTAGGAAGAACTAATCAAGGAAGCATCGGTATGGGATTGGCAACTGGCAGGTGTTAATACACTAATGAGGAGATGGTTGGAATGACCAAGCCGATAGCTAACATATCGAGAAACTGCAGGTTGAGTTGAGCTTTTTTTTATTGCATCTGTACACCCCCTTTTGCCCATTCAAGCAAATTATTGCTTACACTTCAATTAACAGGACCAATGGTATTCAATCTCGAGCAAAACAAAATCTCTCGAGCAAAACAAAATCCAATGCACATCATCTCCCTTCTTAATCTTCACACGGTCGCTGCTTGAAGACCTCTGACTGTCGAGCTGCAAAATAGCCGTTGACTCAGTTATCTCCATCCAGCAACCGTATTCACATCATCCCCCTGAGCTACTGTACCCCTCATTCCTCTGTGGAATCGCTTTCGAGTTACCTACTGTACATTCCAAAATGTGAGGCTGTTCTATCATTCCATCATTTCACTTCTTTTACCTTGCTCGATCACTTCTCTTCCTCTATGAGCCGTCGAATTAGCGTGTGCCTTATTAGCTGTGGTTTGGCACGAGAGAGGAGTGAAAACACTAATGAACGAGATAATACACTTGTCAATAGATATAGAGCATACGATATCTACCGGACAGTTATCATCTTTCTCACTTGCTCTAATGTTCGACAACAAACTATCCACCAGAGCTCTCATTGGTCTAATCTAAATAAGATCGCTAGTGCATTCAGGCACGGGATATAAAACTGTTGCACAATCCATAGATACACTCTTTTGTTTTGTGTTGCATGTACAGTCGGCGTCAAAAGTCATTGCGCACTTTTTCAATCGTCTGTAACTTTTGACTCAGACCAGATATTGACCTAATTCTTGTTCTATTACACAGATAATCTATAGAAGCATACGATGGACATATAATGATATCGGGGAAAAAAATCAATAATTGCATAGTGATGACGCAACCGAAGAATACTTTTTCGAAAATTCATTATTCTTTGGAGGATTTTTTCCGACTCACCAAACTTTTCGTGCATGGACGTCAGTCCAAGGGCTACTCGGAAAAAAAGTTTCAACTTGTAGCGACCACTCTCCGTGGCAGCAGAAATTCTGCAAAAATGACCTCGAAAATTCTTAACTCTGCTCCCAGCGGTGCTAGAACCTTGTTCAAGGGCTTAAAATGTTTCTAATAATGAGTGTCATTGATCCTGAGAGTTTCGTAGTATTTGGCCTCCGTATGCCCTCGAGTGACGAAAAAGTCACTTTTTCACATGTCTGTTTTCGGCAACCAATGCGCTCTATGGAACGTGACACGAATTTCTGGGTTTCGCGTGGAATCGGTAGATG
>LS512605.1:18368-33219 GCA_900490845.1 Pristionchus japonicus | reverse complement strand
AGAGTCCGTTTAGGTAGATACTTACTCGCTCGATAACTTCGCTATGCAACTATTCTCTTGTTTGAGCACTTCCCAGTTCTGACCTCATAACTTCCTTTCGCAAAGCCTGTTCGAGCTCTCCAGCGAGCCTACCTCTCTCTCTCTCTCTCACCCTTGAATCTCTGCGCCCCCAGTCTCTCGCCCACTCTGATTGTCCTTCGAGAGAGGCGAAACTCTGTCTCTTCTTTTCCCACGTGATCTCTCTTTCCGATCCGGCCCATTCCTTCTCTCTTTTCTCCATTCTGGCAACAAGATCGCATTTGAATGTCGGTTGTAGGGCCTATTGGAACGTCTATGTCTTCTGGCTCCTATTCTCCAATTGGTTCTTCTGCCTGAGGGCATTTTGTCGACTCATCGTTCAGTTCCACTTTCCTCTGCCGTCCTAGGGAACGGTATTTACTGATTCGTGTCCGCGGTTCCTCTCATCATTGTCGCGAATGCTCGCCTCGATAGTTCGCGCTATCCAATCACCCATCGCTGCTCGTTGCAGTCTGAGAACACTCAACGGTCGATTGTGAGCTGCCCGTAGCGAGGAGTACGATCCGCATCTCACCGCTCTCCAACGCTCGCCATGCCTCCGACGACACCGGTTAGTTAACCACTTTACTAAACCTCTCAGTTTGAGAGATACTGTAGGAATCGAGAGATCAACAATGCACGTGAAGGGGCTTCCTCTGCAGATTTCTGTTTAGTGCGGAGGTAGGCGCGCAGTCAAGTGCGGTAGAGGTACAGTAGGGAGGAGAGCGAGAATCGATCGATGCTATACTCTAGAAGATGGCCTAGGTATCCGAGGGGCAACTTGATTGAGGGATACGGCCTGTCGACGATAAGAAATGGCTACTGTGAGCCAATATGATTCAGGATGGCTCTACGGAGACGAATGCGAAGCGGGTGAAGACCGCGAAGAGGCAGTACTCCCCAGCCTCCAAGACGACCACCAATGTGAGCGATTGTCCTCAAATTTATTGAGTTTTCGGACCTTTTCCCGCGTAAAATGTCCTTTTCTCAGGCTATCCCGCCGACGGACGCTGATGACGATGCTGAGACTACGGGTGCAGAGCACAAGAGACGCCGTCCTCTCTCGCCCAACCACCAGAATGCTGGCAACCACACGTCGCCCTCTCGTGCACAGGTACTTGAGTTTGAGACGCGAGAAGGCATTGGTTGTTCCGCGAACCAATGAAATCCTCTCAGGCCAACGGCGCAGCAGCTGCAGCTCAAGCTCCACCTGCTGCTCCGGGAGATTCTCAGGTACGGTGGCTTTGGGGTAGAGTGCGTGAAGCAAGAGAGAGTCTCCTCATTCCACACACTCTCTCGTCACTCAGAACGGTGAGATAGTATGTGAAATGAGGAGAGTATATCCTGTTTTCCGCACTATACATTGCAGCACACGTACCGTTATTTGACGAGAAGCGTCAGTGCAATTAAGCAAATTGATAATTGTCCTCTAATTACAGACTCCGCCGACACCAAGTGAGACAGCTCGAGGTCGCACGACCGTTCGCCAGCCAAGTCTACAGGTAATGAGCCCGCACTTTACCAGTATTTCCCCTGACAAGTCGTCATCAATGCTCTATCAGGCTGCTGCAATCCCCGCTGTCACTGTCACTGCTGGTTTCACTGATGAAGAGATTGGCTTTGTCGACCAGCCCTCAACTTCCTCTGCCCAGGTACTAGCCCACTAGTGTGTTTTTTAGGAGATTAGTACTGGTGTATTTATTAGGAGAATAGTACTGATGCAGTGACAATTAAAAAATGAGTAAATTATGGACCTCCCAACCTGTTGACCTCGCGTCACTATGATACCCTCAGTCTTTGAATCATAATTGATGAATGTACAGGCGCCCACCAGTCCCACTGCTGCTTCTAAGAAGAAGAAGAAGCAAATGAAGACTCAAAGCGCGGCAGCCGGAGCTCCTTCAACATCGAAGGTACTGCATGCATTGAGGTTTCGTAAAAGAAGACATATCCCTGACTCTGCTGTGACCTAAACAAACACTATTCAGGCAGCGAAGCCGAAGCGAAGCACTCAATCTGATGAACCGTCGACATCAGCGAAGGCTAAGGTACTGTTTGCGATGATGTGGAGAACGGACTACGGTTCTGGTTGTTCTTTAGACTCCATTGGAGATGGTATCTCAATCAATAATCTTGTAGGTGAAAAGACCTCCCCTCTCGCAGAAGGACAAGGAGAAGCTTGCTGCAGCCAAGCGACAGGCAGAGTTGGAGAAGAGGGCGACAAACAAGACTATCACGCAGGCTATCGAGAGGTTTCTAGCTGCCGTCGACAAGCCTCGGGTAGGCCCTCTTCCAATCTGATATCAACCGTAGCGTCAAGAACGTTTCCGAAATCAATCGAACACTAAAAAAAAAGTTGAAAACATTGTTCAACATTGGCGATTTCGATGTAGTTTGACTGTGGTTCGACATGCTCCCACACTGCTTGATTCCATCTCGGGAGTGCACAGAATAATTGGAATATTGTAGGTCCGCAACCTCCCGACCGCTACTGCAGAAGAGATTGCAGCTGCAATGGAGGCTACCGCGACTCAGGTACGACTGCCTGTTCACCTTGTTAGAATCTCTTCAAAAAGAATGACATGTTTGATTCAAAAAAGCAAGAAAAGATCGAAACGAACCCTTACTCACTTCCGGAAAACAGCGAACACCCATCAACGATAGGAAATGCATACTTTTCCAGATCAACCGCCTGATCCAGCAGGGCTCTGATCCCACCAACTTCTGGCCAACGCCTCCTCCGCCTCCGGCCGATGATCCGACTGATGCGGCACAGCTCGATGACGCAGCTGAGGGCTCGCCGCCACCGCCCGATCAACCCGCGGAACGACGTGGACGATCTGGAGCACGATCACAGGTATTTCCGCCTTTTGATCATGCAAGATGTGCTATTTGACTGTTTTTATCCACACATTTTACACCTCGATGAGTCTTCACAATGAACACTTCAGATCGCTACGACCACGACTGGCGCGCGATCAGGGTCGACCTCCGCCACTTCGTCTCCAACCAGAGTGAGCACTTCTGAGATCGTTCAATGCTCGCCGCAAACTTCTCACAAAACTCAGACTAGAATGTTGAACATGGCAATAGATGAATCAATCAGTAAAACAATTGCAGGCTTCTCGCAAGTCGCAGACGACCATGGCTACTGCTCCTTCCTCCACAACGCCCGTACTCCAGACAAGCGGAACGGCTGATCCGACTGATCCCGCACTCCAAGACGTCGCACAGTCTTCTGGGCGTGGAGGGCAGTCCTCCGCTGGTTCTTCTCCAACAAGAGCGAGGCCAACAACTCGTAACAAGACTGAGCCTGCCCGCATGAGAAGACCAGCCGCCCCCACAGCTGCAGCCCTCGCAGCTGGATCCCAGGGATCGCAGCCCCAGTCGTCGACTCAAATGAGACTGGATGGAGCACATGATCAAGCCCAGGTACATATTCGATGATTTTTCCCGATTACTCGATTGATAAAGGGTAATAATGGATGATCATAATACTCACTGCAGATCACTCCGAATACGACATCTGGGCGTGGAGAGCCGAACTCCGCCGGCTCTTCTCCAACAAGAGTGAGGCATCCTCGCAACAAGACTGAGCCTGCCCGCATGAGTGGGGCTGCCACGTCGCTCCCAGCAGGATCGCAGACCTCACAGCCACTGTCTGCGGCTCAGCCGAAGCGAGGCAGACGGAGTTCGCAGGTATATTCTCCCCCACAAATCGTAATCAATGCTCTATCAGGCTGCTGCAATTCCCGCTGCCACTATCACTGCTCGCTTCACTGATGCAGAGATTGGTTTCATCGACCAGCCATCGACTTCATCTGCCCAGGTACTGTAGCCTATTCATCGAATGTTTGCATGCTCGCTGAAATTACGATGTAGTGTGATCACACTGTTCACTTCAGATCACTCCGAGTGCGATCACTCAGACGACTTCTAGTCGCGGAGGTTCGGCTACTTCTTCTCCCGCCAGGGTGAGATTTTCATCGATCATCTCAAAATCGAGATGTCCGCATTAGAATGAAAACGACAGTGGCATAGTGGATCGATCAATGAAGTGATTGCAGGCAACCCGCTCACGTGCCGCAGCTGCTAATGGTTCTTCTTCTTCTTCCTCGACGTCCTCTTCTCAGAGGAGTGCTTCAGAGGATGCGGCTGCAAAGGCGGCGGCTGCAGCTTACGCTGTCAGTGGCAGTCCCCACCTGGTACGTTCACTCGCTTGATAAGCCCGAAATGCATTTCCCCCAAATATGAGCGACATTCCAGGTCGCCAAGACGCAGAGGAACCAAGACGCCCTTAAGCAGAGAATCGACCAGGTGAGAACCTCACTTTTTAGAGTTCAGGACTATTCCGAATGTCCTCATTATTCTGAGTGAGGACTTCAATGGTCGCTTTTGTTGATGCATGATGAACATTGTTCGGCTTCATTTGTTCGAGAGCAATCACTCAACTGCCACATTGCAGCTGGTGGCGCCCGGTTCTGGTGCGACTCAGCAGAAGCGAAGGCACACCAACTGCGCAGGCATGTGCGGTGAGAAGAATTGCAAGGCGAAGCAGAAGAGGGATGAAGTGGAGAAGGAGGAGAGAGCGAAAGAAGCGAAAGAAGCGAAAGAAGAGAAGAAGAAGAAAGCTGCAAACAAGGTAATCATGACTTCGCACTCAAAGGATGGTTAACATAGCGGTAATGGTCACTTTCGCCCCCTCCTTTCGTTGACTCCGAAAACACCCCCATCATGGCGGCTTCTAGATACCCATCATATGCGGGCGTTACAAACCAGATTCTGTACTTTTTGGCCCAGGGTCTCCGTTTCTATGACCGCTCTGCTTGAGAAGTGAGGCAGGGAGTGAGAAGGGTAGGGATTGAATATTCTATTGAGAATGGCGGGGCCAAAAAGTACAGAAGTGCCCCAGATTCAAATATTGTTAATCGATTATTATTGCAGAAGGTGACGGTCGGCAAGGTGGCCACTAAGAAGGCGGCATCGAGGAGGAACATCGTCACGTCGCCCATCACAACCAGATCCAAGGTACTGCTGTCGCGCCACACGTTCGCATGGTGCAGAATTGACGGACAGGGGGGGAGGGTTCTAATACTTGGCCACTTCCTAGTGTATTTCATGTTTACGCTGATTATCAAATGAAGTAAATAAGATTAATAGTATCTTTCCTTTTAGGTCCAGGTGGGAACGAAGCGCGCGGCAGTCCCCGTCCAAGCCACGGTCCTCAGTCAGCCAGCAGTCGGACCCAGACAGCCGCGCAAGATGGTGAGTACCTGGGCTGTTTACTAAATTCGTAATATAGCACACTACCTCGCATTTTCCGACATGCGAGAGAGGCTATCAAAATGAGAGATCGCTAAAACGCAGTCCAAGTGAGTGTCAATATCTGCTGCCATCAAGTGCTAGTGAGGTCACTTGGAAAATGATCGCGATTGTTTGAACTCCGTTGATTGGATGCCCAATCTGAAATAGCTGAAACCGATTGAGCGCATGTTCCGGTGCAGTGAATGTAACCATTCAATAAAACGGTATAACCATGCGCATTATAGCGAGTGATGTCCGCCACGGCGCCCACCCGCCTCACCGCCGGCTATCTCACCCGAAGCTCGTCCACTGGCGTGAGGAGGAACCCACCTCGCGACGCCTCTCGACCTTCCCCGAAGGTGAGGATTGTATTCTCCTAATCCCCCATCTCATGCCTCTCCGATGGGGTAGAAAGGTTGTATGATGATGGGGGGTGGAAGATACTGCATCGTGCGCAAAACGATTTATGAAGGGTTATGTTCAGGATCAGAGAAGGATGAGCTCCACTCCGACTTCTCCGAAGAGACAGCGCGTCTCACCGCCCTCTGGACTGCCGAGATCTCAAACGTCGAGGAATGTAAGCGCACAATATGTTATTGGGATAATGATCGATAGAAATTGTGCCACTTGTGGAGTTCCCCGGAAGAATGGACGTGCTTCACTCATCCTATATTATGCATTGCCCTATGCGGGGTTGGAGGTCGGGGTGGATGGTGGATGGACACTGTTCCGGTGAACTCCACAAGTGCCGAAATTGTTGACTAAGAGATTATAATTTCGATTAATTGTTTCATTGCAGCAATCTGGGCAACGCGCGAGAGCAGCGAAGGCTCGAACGAGGATGCTGGTGAGCATTTTGGCACTTCTGTGTTTTTTGGCCCAGCCATTCTCAATAGAGTATTCTATCCCTACCCTTCTCATTCCCCTCCTCACTTCTCAAGCAGAGCCGCCATAGAGAGGGAGACCCTGGGCCAAAAAGTACAGAAGTTCCGAGATTTTCAATTAATATTCCTCTCATTCTCCAGTGTTGAAATTTTTTTAGAATTCTTTCTCTTAAGTTTACCTCACTAACGGAATGCTAAGTAGAGACGTCAGCACTGAGTTGGTTTTCTCTACAGCTCAATCACAGGAGCTTAAGTAGCCATCGTATCAATGCGATCCGTCATCGTGCCCATTGCAGAACTCTCGTCTCTACCAGCTGCAGCGGAAGATGCTCAAAGCGATGGAGGCCGTCGCCAAGGACTGCAATGAGGACGAGGACGTCAAGAACGCGCTCGACCCGCTGAGGAAGGCGCCCACAACGCCCAAGGTACGCACGACCGTTGCCTGTTAGGCGGTTCCGAGAAACCTGATGCTCTATCTAAGTTAGTGATGAAGATAGGGAGGGAACAGTCTCCATATTGATTTTTTTCGTGAAAAATGGATGCATGTTACTTTTTTGGGCACAATGGGGTGCGCTCGATTTGATTGTGGCTTGGCGAACAATATCCGTTTGCAGGTGTTGACGCCTCAGCCTCAACTGAAGAAGGAAGTGGACGCAGCCAAGCTCGCCTTCGACATGGTACGTGATTGCTTCTCCAAAGGAGTCATTCGGGGTAATCATCACGGGATGTGTATAGGCGGGAGACTAGCATGCAACTGCTGGACAGCTCAGTCTCTAAGTTGATCGGCTGATCTACGCAAAGTCGATCGCATTACAATCCCTTATCAATCAAATCACATATCTGCTTGCAGGTCTGCCCCCCGATCGAGCGCAACCATGGAAAGAAATGGGATGGGACCGAGGCGCACCGGAAGCGCCTCGAGAAGAGGGTCGAGGAGCAGGGAATTATGAGCTGCTTCGCTGAGGAGGTCAAGAAGAAGTGGGAGGCAGCCCTCTACGTGGTCAGATTTCTCACTTCTTTTCATTCAATTAGTATGCGAAAACCAACTGTTTGCCCGGAAACGTGACATCATCTCTGATAAATGTCTCCTCACACCGAACGCGCCACTTTTTTCTGGGCTCACGGTTTGTTGAAGTTGACGCATTGATCACTCATCTGCCACCACCCTTCCTGATCTTACGATCCCCTCCATTTCAGGCGCTCCTCTCAGTCGGCATCAGCAAGGCGACCCCTGCCAAGATAAAGAATTTATTTTGGCAGGTGGTGTGCATCCGCGGAGCCTCCGGCCACGTCACCCACTCTTCCGTGAGTAACTCCTTCTCATGCTTCAGAAAACTGGCAGATAGTTGTAAATAGGCGGGTGCTTACGGGATTATGTCTTAGATGTTCAAGTGCATTAGACTGGGATAGCTCGGATTGGGCATGCGGAAATTGATGGATATTGGAGAATGCATCACTGCATTACAGAAGTCGTGTGCCAAGATCTGGAGGGATAAGAAGGATGGAGAAGATTTTTACGAGGAGGAGGTCTGCGCCGTGATAAGGTAACTGTTCAGTAATAATGGCTCAATCAACCATAACGGCGGCATAGCTCATTGGTCACGTGATCAGGGGTTCGATTCCCCTTATCTAAGTCGTCTTTTGTGCGCTCCAATGAAATCGTTTGCTCAAAAACTACAAACGCTCAATGACGCGCGTAGACGAACTAGTCGTTTGACCGACCTGGGTGAAGATTCAGTTCATGTCTCTAGCTTTATGCGTGGTTTGCATTACAAGGTCACTCTACATAAATATAATTTCAGATTTATAAAAATTGAAGCCCTCTGTGAAAGGTGCGAGAACCCTTTGAAGCTGGCGCAGAAGGAGCTGTCACAGAAGGTGAGTCTCTCTCTCTCTCTCTCTCTCTCTCTCTCTCTCTCTCTCTCTCTCTATCTCTATCTCTATCTCTATCTCACACGCTCTCTCACTCTGTCTGACCAAGAAGAGAGCTTGAGAGAGTTCCTGGCTAATCAGTTGCGTCGAGAACTCTCTCCGGCGGGCTAGTGCTTATCTCGCTTTCCAGAATAGTAGTAAACATTCAGGTCTGCACGTGCGCCAATCCAAAGAAGCAGGAGTGGCCATCAATCAAGGTACGTTACGCTTGGCTCGGGATAGTGAGGGATCACTACTCATGATCGACGATCAAGACCGGACAACTATGCTCACTGATATACACGAACTTCTAATCACCCAATGCCCTTATCAGTCAGTAACCAGTCCCTTCACAGGTTCTCCTCAACAAGTACCGGACGGAAGCGAAGAGAGGAAGAACGAAGAAGGAAGCGAGGCAGTGGCTGGACAAGAAGTACGAGTACTTGTGGCTAAAACAGGTGAGCTGTTCAGAAAATGCGTTCTTCCCGGCAGAAATCCTCTTGCTATTTGCATGATTGATTGAAGCACTTTGAAGTTCAGAACGTGCTAGACCCAAAGTTTTTAATTGCTACAATTGAAATAGGCGGCTATTAATTGACATTCCACCACGCGCGTTTCTTATTTGGAAGGCCGCATCAGTGTGTGCTAGGAGTAAAATGGAGTAATTCATCTGGAAGATCCTTAATGCCTAATGACGCCTACGCCTAATGGGAACGTGAATGAGCCTTCTCCTGTTCCAGTTCGAGGATCGCCGCGATACCATCGAGGAGGATCTCGAGAAGATTCTGAGGCTGGAACATGGAAATGAGTTCGGGAAGCTCTTCCCCTTCTGCGGCATTGCACTCGAGAACCGGACGGACAAGGTTAGCGCCCTTTCATCATTATTCGAAGACCACAATGGCGTACTTTCCGTGTAGGGGGACTCTAGCAGGAAGGATCAAGTCATCGATGGATGCGGTTGCAGGTCGGTATCGAAGCGTTCGCGAAGCAGGTGGAGCTGAACAAGTCGAGGATGGGCACGAGACACGACAAGGTCGAGCGAGTGCCCACCTTCATCATCTCGTGGGCGAAGCACGCCAACGGCAAACTGGGCATGCCTCACAAGTGGATCGAGGTGCGCTGAGTTGTGGTGTGAACAAGGTCGCTGTCTTTGCGAATACTTTTGTTCTGACGAAAATGAGAGGAAAACGAAACCACGTTTTTTTGCTGATGATGAGTGACATGGAAGGTCAAGTTGTAAAGAAAATCTCAGGTTTCATGATGAAAAAGGCGGAAATGTATCCTTTCCAGGATCAGGAGGAGGTCTACAGTGTTGCGACCATGGCCAAGTTCAGGAGGCTGCGAGGCAAAGACCCTAAAGAGTGAGGGTTCTTCCATTCCACAAATCTCCTTTCGAGCTGTTGTGCAAACATTGTTGTACTCGCCGCCGAGTAGTGGCGGCGAATTCGCATTTAGAGTAAAACCGAGGGAATGCTAAGAAAATGAGAGCATTGGGCTGAATTAGTTCTTCTCGGGAACCTGTTGGTGTGGGCATTCATCGAAATCAAGCAGTGCAATCATGAATGTGATTTTGCAGGTCGAAGTGCATGGGTGACTGCTCGGGCAAGCACACATGCTGCCCGCAGCAGTTCAAGTGCAGCTTCAACTTCAAGCCGAACGGCACGATACGGCACGCCGCTTCCGGACTCGCACTCGGCGGCATCGTAAGTGTTTTGCCTTTCCAAATTGTTTTTATGAACGCACCCCTCCCCGCAATCTCGTAACGAGCGCTTGTCACTGCGGTAGAACCGTTAGTTGTTGAAAGAGCCAAAAATCCAGCGAATGTCAGCTCGTAGCGAAGTAGGCTGTACTCGTAGCGAATCGAGTGATTTGTGATGCGAATGCCTGCGAATGCCTACGAATGCCTCTTCATCATGCCAATGACTCGATTGCAGAACGACAGGGCCATTCCTCGTCAGCAGTACGAGATGGACGCCTCCGCCAACATCTGCGACGACCTCTGCTCCTGCACCCTCGCGTGCCCGAATCGTGTGGTCGACGTGAGTTTCCCCCTGTCGGCAGTCGGGTTCAGTGGGTAGAATCTGCTTTGTCGGATCGAGTGAGCACATGAAGAACTACCGTGAGGGGAAGGTTTCGGCAGATCTATCACACCGATCTAGAGCTCTCTGACTCATAGCAAAAACATCTCTCGAAACATCAGAACAGAGAGACTTCACTTTTTGACGTTCTCTCTCTTAGTGATTCACTCAAGCTGAAGAGCACGCCAAACATCGCTGACTTTGATGGAAGGGGCGTATCAGTGCTTGGCTTGTTCGTACCCTCACTGCTTTGTAGTGGGCAGCAGTGCCACACACGAACGTGAACGCATTTCAGAGATATCCGCGCAAGATGAATATAATCTTTCGCACCCACGATAAGGGCTGGTCGATCAGGACGGCGGAAGAGCTCGTGAGAGGAGAGTATATTCACTCCTTCGCCGGACTGGTGAGCATTTCCCCTAATTGATCAAGTTCGCCCTTCTGTTTCTCATGTGTGTCTCCCAAAGTTGCGAAAAACCATTAGGAAACCACTAAAACTCATTCCGTTTTCACTCTAATGCGCAAGAGCGCAACATTTCCCTATAAGATGAGTGCATTCGCAGGTGATGACCTCGGAGGAGCTGGAGCACGACAACCAAGACGCCGGGATGTTCATGGAGCTCACCCCGTGAGTTCAGATTTCTCCCTCTCAAATACTTTTGGGTTCTTACCTCTAACCGGAATGAGAATTCGCGGAATGAAGAGTATGAGAAATCTAAGACAAAAATAACATTTGCAGCAAGGGAGGATGGAAGGGCACAGGCAAGGCCAAGGGAACGTGCAATGGCAAGGGCAATCGCACTTTGACCTCGTCGGCCTTCACGATCACCACCTGCGTGAAGGTAGGCCACACCTTGTTAATGATATCAGCATCTCTCCTCAAACCTCAGTGTACCATGGTATCTGGACAGGGTCTAATCATTGAACACATTGCAGGCCAACGAGTTCAAATACTCGAACCACAGCTGCTCGCCGAACGGCCTCATCGTTCGTCTCTACAGTCGCCGCGGTGGTTAGTCCATTTTCGCACCTACTTATAGTGGCGCTCATCTCCCTGCAAACCTACTGCATTCATTCGACATCATTCTTAGTCTCTTAGTAAGAAAGCCCGCTCAACAGCTCAAGTGCATCACAGTGCTCTCCATTGGTTCATTTTCACTACTAAGGACTACTTTGGTTAAAACTGATTTCGAAATTCTGATTCATTGCAAAAGTATCAGCGCCGACGGTCGGGGCATCGAACCGGGGACTTGGGCGGTCCGGGTGGGAATTTTACCACCAAGCTAATACCCTCATTTGCAGGCGAGTGGCTCCACAAGGTCGGACTCTTCGCCCGCCAGAACATCCCCGCCTACACGGAGATCGTCTGGGACTACTACCGCGGCACTGAGGAGGTCCCGTTCTACTGCAAGTAAGTTGCCCAACTCCATCCCTCGTTTCTTGAATTGAAAGTGCGGCATATCCGAGCAGCGGAGTGCGAGAGTCTCCCCTAAGTTACACCTCCCCCGCCTCCCTCTCCTTCCCCCCCCCCCTCACTTGCTGGGGCAGTGCGGCGGCCTCAGTTACCCCCAAGTTACGCTTCCCCCGCCACCCTCTCCTTCCCCCCCTCACTCGCTGGGGCAGTGCGGCGTGGCCATGGCCTCAGTTCACTCATTCCCCTCTACAATTAGTTACTGTTTGCGCACGTAGGAGCAATCATGGACAACGGAGAACATCATACATCTAATCATTCTCAGGTGCGGCAGCTTCGCTTGCCGCGGGCAGTGGTAGTCGCCCTCCCCTTCCCTCCCCCTCTCGCCTCGCCTTCCTTGCCCTTCTCCAGCGGTGAGTTCTTTGATTTGGCGCTCTCTCCATTTCCCATGATCTCTCGACAGGCAGACAGAACGAGAGAGCATGGTAAATGAAGAGAGTCAGACTACTCTGAAGCATTCCCCTATTGACAGTTATGTTTCAGTCCTCCCACCATCACCCCTCCCTCTCTCTCCTCTCACCCTCTCCTCTCACTTGAGCCTCCGTCGTCCATGCCCACTTGTGAGTTTCGTTTTCAGTAGTACGGTAATGACTTAGGCCTCAACAATTAGCGTATAGTTGGCCTTGAAGTATCATGCTTTAGTGGGGTGCTCCACCTAGCTCTGTCGTTGCAGACACACAGTTTCTTTGATGAGCGTAGATGCTTACGTTGATTAGAAGAATCCTATCACATACTCATGTTCAGCTCGATCAATTCGCCCCGCTCCCTTCTCTTCATTCTCTCCATTCTCTTCGTTCAACTCGCCGTCTAATCGCCGTCCTATCGATCATCTCGACCAGTGGATTCGTCGAAATGAATCGAATCGAATGGATGAGGATCGTTCCCCTTCCCCACCCCGCTCTCCTGATCGATTGGTTTTATTGTCGTTGCTTCGTTTGCCTATTGATTGTCTCGTTTTCTTCTCTCCCACGTATTGTCGAGTCCCCTTCCAATCGAATGAAGTGGCCACGGCTTCATCTCAGCGCCCCCTTCTCAAGTTGCCTCCTCGTTCGATTGGAGCTTTTTGGCTGATTTTGCTCTCGATTCGGTTATCCCAATCGCTTCTCCATGCGCTTCTCCTCCATCCATTTCGTGTGTTATCGATTACTTTTCCTGGCCCGCCCATGGCACTCTCCAGTGGACCATGAATCGTCCCCATCATTGCTTCTTCTCTGATTTCTATCCATTCTCTTCGTTTTATGCGCTCGATAGCTAAGCGTCTCTGATCGATTGCGATTGATCAAGCCGCCGTGACTCTCAATTTTTGCTTCCTTTTGCTCCGTATGGTTCGTTGTGAGGGATGGAGGGGTCTCCTCAATCTTTCATTTCGCATTCTTCATCGATACTCCATCCCTCCCCAACGAACAAAGAAAAATCGAAAAAAACCCAAAAAAAAGTATCGTTTTATCTCGTTTTCGATTGCCTTCTCCAAACTGCTTTCCCTCCTTCTCACGTTATCCTCCCTTTTGCAATCTACTGCCCGTCCTGACCAGGTCATGACACTGACTCGCCAGTGGTCACCCATTACTGTTCCTTTTCTATCTCCCTCCATTTCGTTTTATCATGACTGTGCTCGTAGTTGTAGTTAAGCGTCTCTGATCGATCGCGGTTGATCAAGTCGCTGAGACTCTCGTTGTCTCCTTGTCCCGTATGGTTCGTTGTGAGGGGTGGAACCTCTTATTCTTTCTTTTGCATTCTTCTTCGTTACTCCATCTCTCCCAACGAACAAAAAAAATCCAAAAATCCAAAAAAAAGTATCCCTTTATTAAGTTTCGGTAGGCTTTTGCAAAATTGCCCTTCCTGACTAGGCCATGACACTGAGTGGTCCCCCATTACTGTTCCTTTTCTAATCTGCCTCCATTTCGTCTCATCATGAAAATCGAATCGAGAAACACAAGCCCCGTTCTCCGTATTGTTGCTCCTCTCTTGATTGGAGTTCTTCTGATAATATCGTTTTCATTGTCCCTATCGTCCCTTCAACGAACAATTTTGTAATGGTTCTCCATTCATTTTCATGTGTTTTTGATTACCCTATCTCTTCCCGCCCATGACACTGTCTGTACAGTGGTCCATGATTCATCCTCTTCACTCGTCCAATATCCATCAATCCGTATTCATCTGTTCTCATCTGATGGCCGTGACACTGACTTGCCCGTAGTTCCCATAACTAAACCCTCTAATCTTCCTTCATTTCGTTTCGTCATGGCTGTAGTTTAGCGTCTCTGATAGATCGCCATTGATCAATTCGCTTAGACTATAGTTTCCTCTTTTCTCTAGTAGTTTGTTGCGAGGTGTAACATTTCACGCTCACCTTCCCCTATATTCTTCCCATTTCCTTCGATTTTTCCAAGCAACATCTGTTTCCGTATCCATGCTATCTCAGTAACACTTAACCCTTGCTTACCATTCTTTCTTCAAACGTATACAGTAATCGTAAACTATCGTATGTGCACTTCTCCCTTTTCTTTGTGTGTTTGTAATTAGCTAGTCTATCGTACTCCCCATAAGTTAGCCCATTAGTTAGCTACAGAATCCGAGTCCAGCCTCCCTTCTTCTTCTCTCTTGAAAGACATGCGTTGGTTCGTTGTCTTTCATGAGGAGGGTGGCATGGAATCAAACTCAATGTAGCTGTAGCATTATTCATTAATCTTGTATTGCTTTTTATTCACCATATATTATGCAATTCCGAATTAACTATGTGGACTCCGTTCTCTTTTTACTCCCTAATAATCTTTCCTCGATCTTTGTTGTACTGCCTCTATGAGACCTCTGTCCCTTCCCACTTTCAATCGCATCCACAATAAGCTTTCTCAACTAAGTTCGCCCTCATTGTCGTATGATCTCCATCCCGCTTACTTCCCTCCTTCTACTTGTTCTCTGCTCTCCCCCTCGAGGTTTAATGTAATTGTATATGAGGCCGTTCGCCTAAGGTTCAACGAGATTCGACAGGGTTCTGGAATAGGGAAAAAGTTGGGGAGTCTGAAAATATGGCTCTAGGGGTTATTTTTGACCATTAGAACAAAAATTCAAACCATTTTGTCATAGGTGACTTTTCCGCTCCTGGGGCTCCACACCATTATAATCACTAAAAACTAGCTTTCTCGTTT
>LS512581.1:19839-37116 GCA_900490845.1 Pristionchus japonicus | reverse complement strand
GACTCACATTGCGGTTGCTCGAAGAGAATAGATCAAACTGCCTACTATTACGAGAGAGAACGAGACGAAATATAGAGGATGGAACTGAAAATTCCAGTAATTATGATTATTCTTCGTTATTTTCCGTTTCGAATGAAGAAGGGACTTACTGATTCTCCGAATATTAAGATAGAACAGAGAAGAGAGTAGAAATCAGCAGAAAGAGTGACTAGATTGAACATGAGTGCAGATGATTTCTGAAGCATAACTGAGACGAGAGAATAGAAGAGAAACCTGAAGAGAGACATGAATCAATGTCTTATGACAATCAACGGATCTCACATAGAAATGGCGAACAAAGCAAATGATCCCAATACAGTTCCAGTCCATCGAATGGAAGCAAGTTGTTGATGTTCGAGTAGAGCTCTGTGAAGGGGAAGGAATGAAGGAGAAGAGCTAGAGATTCTAAGGTATATAACTCACAATTGAATTCCCGAAATGAGAGTTCCAAATACTCCAACCATTCCAAGATATTCGACTCGAGAGTATGACTTCACAAGGAATTCTTCAGTCACATTCGATACAGCATAGAGGAAAGCTCCCCCGAGTACGAGAGCATCCCCCAATACTTTATTCGCTCCTCAAATTGTTGCATGAGACTCGTAATTTTCATTCTAATGTTGTGGGGTCTCTAATTCTCATCGCATTCTCAGTATCACCATCAGTTCAAATAAGAGTAAATTGGAGTCTCACCTCCTTGAGTTCCCTTTCCATCCAGAATATCTGCCCAGATTACACAAGCTATTCCAATCAGACAGATACACACTCCTGAAAGAGAAGACGATAAAGGACGAATAAACACTAGATGTATGAATTTCTGTATGAATTTATAGTAAAAGAAGAACGAACAGCTCAGTTCAAACTGTAGAGAAGACTAACCGATGACATGAGATATCAAGTATCGAACACTGAGGAAGAGCCATGAGAGAAGAAGAACGAGAGGAATGGTAGAGCAGTCTAGTAACTGGAAAATTTTTTTTTATATTTGACACTTTCTGATTCGTCAATTCGAAGATAAGCAAGTGAACAAAATTGGATCTCAGTTTCACAGTTCTACGAAAGGTGAGGAGAGAAAGAATTCAGAATGTGAAAACCAAACGAATCTCTGCTAGAAACCTCTTTCACTAGCAACAGGGAAGACAACTCACTTGAACACTCGTGAGATTGGTGTATTGATATGCGTATACAATCATGAAATTGGCTTCAACGTCGACGAGAGCGAGAAGGAAATACTTCCAGCCACGACGACGAATTACCTGATGAGAGAGCGAGGAGTGAAGGAGGAGGATGAAGCTGTCAGTGACAGACAAACTTATCTATGCTCATGTTCATTCATTGAGTTCATCTGCTCATTTTTTAGTAAAACAATTTTTTACTGACTTCTAGCTTTTAGATTCTTTCAATAAAGATATTCTCACTGATATCAATCCATCGTCTCCTCCTTTACAAGAAAGTGAAGTTCCGTAGACAAAACACAGCAGAAAATAATTACAGAATGATTGAGCTGCAATGGATCGTTCACTTGCAAATTGTGCGTGTGTTAGTCTCATTTCGAGCCAGTCTCTCCTCTCCCTCATCAAACCTATCAGACCACTTTTTCTTTGTCCTAGACACAGATAAGAGTAAAAGGATGGAGATAAGAGTGCGACTGACCAGCGGGAGCGTTGATTCCTTCCATTGAGAGATATTGAGAAGATACTCCCGTTCCTACCAAACACAGAGACAGAATTTGACCAAGGATTATCGAACGGAAGGTGCGGCTGAAACGAATTAGCATATTGTTTACTTTGAAACGTTTCTCAATAGTTACAAGTGGATTCGAATAAGCATAACCAACAAACCGTATATTATCATTTTCACAGCATGGGCTGCAGTTGATTCCTTCCACTTCTTCGTCCATTGGAGGAGCTATTCGACTGAAAAGAAGATGAATCAAAGGAGAGAATATACTATTCTTCCCCTTTTCTCACATCTGTTCGTTATCCACTCTAATTGGATCCGCCCATTCTATTAGGTTGGTGCATAAGTTTCTGAGGTTTTATTATGCTCCCATATCTACTGACTGGCTTCAGCTGTCAACGATTCTTACATAGCACAATTCATGGGGAGGTGTGACCAACATAACCCTATTTTTAAATTTGACCACATGTGCATGGAATACGAGAGACTATTTATTGCGTGGATAGAGGTGAGACGAGGAGAGAAAAATTCTAATTTTGAGGTCTATGTTGAAGGCTCTCCTTTGCAAACCAGGCATGGCCAGAAGTAACCCGTCAAATCAGTACTCCTGCTAAGGTCCCTTGTTCGAAAGAGCGTTTAAGTTTCAAGTTTTGAGACGAGTGAGAAGCAGGGAGACGCATAAAGAGACAAAATCGTAGACGAAATTTCGAAGACAATCTTTAAAAATTCACACCTTTTGAAGTAAGAATCGCATCACCTTGAAACGAATATGGCTAACTGATCAACCAAAGTGCTTCACTTTTCACTATCAAAGAGATCTCTAAGTTCACTGCGGCAAGCACTCGACGATATCCAGTCAACAAGACCAAAAATCCAAAATTGTGATCTGCACTTTGGCGCCTGCCTTGGAAATGTCGATGAGTGCTGAGCCCCTAAACTAATTTTGCACAGACACCATTTGAGTGTTCTAGAAGTCAGTGTGTTTGTTTGGACTCTATCTTGTTCCTAAGTGAAGTTGTGATTATTTGAAAAGTTATTTCTAATCACTAGCACGCTCACTTCAGAATGAAACTGTAGCGTTCTTTCTGATGGTATTGGACTGTTTCCAAGCGCGCTAGAAAGAGCATCCACGCCCTCATCAACTATGAAAAACCACGAGTTGATTGGTTGAATATTAAAGACGGTACAGGCTCATAAATTGAAGCGTAAAAAACCTCAGAAACTTTTGCACCAACCAGATATTTTAGAGAAACATATATAAAAGAAGAGGAAAAAGTCATAAAAATGGTCTAGATGTTGAAGTACATCAAGATGTTTGTGTGTTGAAGTACTCGTTCGTTCGTTAGATAGAGAGAGAGATAGATGTCCTCCCCCCCTCTGTTCCATTCATTATTTGATTAGGAAGGACACTAACTTGGACGGGGGAAGAGGAAGAGGTTGTTGAGTTGTCGTCCCTCCTGCTGAAACCATCGATTGGTAGTATGGAGGAATCTGAAGGATGGACGGGATCAGGGGAGGGACGAGAGGGGGGGGGGGGCAGACCTGAGATGGCCTTCTAATCTGTCCAGGATGACGATCACAATAGAGAGAAGAGCCAAGAAGTGGAGAGTTAACAGATGATCCGACGGATCCACGAGGGTTCTGAAGGAAGAGAGATTAGATCTCCTATATAGATGAATAAATGAGAGATCAACCAACATTTGAGTATCTCCGAGATGAAATTCGTCCGTTGAATGGAGAAGATGAAGATCCTCCTTTGATTAATTGAGAGTTAGAGAGAAGGAGAATGAGAAACTGACCAGGAATGGAATATCGATCGTGAGATGAATAATTATCGTAGTAGGAGTGATCTGGATTGATATTGATTAGAGAGAGAAGAAGAGGGGAAAGAGATGAGATCAGTCGTGTAATCTAGTGAGAAGAGAGTGATTGAACATGGTGAGAGAGAAGGAAGAGAAGAGAGAGAGGGAGAGAATGGAGACATGACAGCTTCGTCTCTCTTGAAGAAACGAATGAGAGATAGAAGAAAAGAAGGAACGAAGACTTATGAGGATCATACCCAAATTAGTTTCCCCATACTCATTCATCTAATCCGTTTCTCCCATCTAAAGAATAAAATTTCCGTTCGGAAATGGAATATTCATCGATCTTCTCTGTCAAAGTCATAAAAGAGAAGAGCGAGATGAGAGAATGAGTGGCTAAGTGATTAGAAGTGAAGAAGAGAAAGATAGTGTGAAGGGGTGAGAGAGAAGAGAGTCTCCATTCACAACGATCTAAACTCTATTTACGGGACTCATACGGGAGGGAGAAAGAGAAGGAAGATATACATAAGTGAGACATACTCCAATTCTTCCCTTTTACTATTCAAGTCAAGAGATTAGTGAGAAGTCGGATTTGCAAGTCAATTAGAGAAAGAAAAGAGTTAGTGGACGAGAGAGAGGAGAGTACCTTTCTCCCCCCCCCCCCTCTCCCCTCCTCTCTCCATAGGATTCTATTTCAGCAGTTAGCTAGATTAAACTGTGTGTAGATAGGACCAATTGATTCTCTCTTCCTCCATAATAACAAGTGTTCATACTCACCCATTATGAGTTCCTTCGTCTCCTTTTCTTCAGTATCTTCCCATTCCTGTAATCCATTTGTTCGTTTTCATCAGATTCAAATCGCGAGTCGAATAGATAGATCAGAAAGTGAAACGAGTAAAAGAAGAGTGAGAAAGGGGGTTTGCTTCCCTCGTCTTCCGAATAAGAAGCCTTTTATTGTCTTAAGCTGTGCTTATGGACAAAGGAAGGAAGAAGAGACATGAATAAGGAGAGAGACAATGGGAATGGAGGAGGGTCAGAGAGGGAAGAGAAGGAATGAGAGAGGAAGGAAGGGACAACCATATACCAACCATCTATTGACGATGAATGAACAGATTGAGAAGAGAATGATGATATGAGTCTGTTGAGAATTGAATGGATGAGGAAGAGGATATGAAAGAAGAGAGAGAAGTGAGGGAAAAGTGGCATGATTGTTGAGAAGTAGTTCTCATCTGATGAGACATTAAAAAGGAAGGTGATAGGAGATAAGAAGGAGAGGTCAGTTGAAGGGTGAATAAACTGAATGGAAGGAGGGAAAGGAGAGAGAGAGGGAGTAGTACTACGGAAACGATTAGATTCCATTTCAGAGTTGATTGAATGAAGTGATGAAGGAAATGATTTATAGAGAAGACAAAAAAGGAGAGAAGAATAGTCGTTGTCAATGGAGATGAAGAGGAAAAGAAGAGATTAAGTTGAGTAGAGAAGAATGATGAATTGATGAGGGAAGAGAAGGAGTAACGAAGGGAAGATCGAGATAGACAGAGAATGGAGGAGTGTTAACACCATAGAGCGTGTATCTATGTCTCTAGGGATGGGAATGTCCAATGAAGAAAAGAAGAGGGAAGAGCATCCATCTCTATCCTCTTCCAACCATTCCTCCCCTCTCCTCCCTCTCTTCCCTTTCATCATTCCCTTCAGTTACAGAACTAACTGTCTTTATTCGGTGACGATCTACATTTATTACCAAGTGCAAACATGGGATAACCGTAATAAATTATTAAAGGTGCATTCTCAAATCATGAGCAACATCGCCGTCTCGTCCATTCGAATTGGCCTCGATTCCCTCTCCGTTACATTCCAACTTCCAGTCTCATTACAAGATCCTCGCAGTTTAACTCCATCTTTAATGTCAATTGAGGGAATCTCAGCATTTCGAATCATAAATGAGATCATCTGAAGGGAGGGAATGTAGGGAGGAAGGAGAAGGAAAGGAAGTACCTGTCTCTGTATCAGAGTGCTATTCCAATAGACAGCATTCAGAGCTCTTTTCGTATCAGGAATGGAGAGACTCTCGTTGGCAACGATGGAGAACAGGGCAGACAGAGTACAATTCACCTCCAATCGTTCCATTCTCTCCCTCTATCACTGATCAAACGAACCTTATCGTAGAACATGAAAGTACTCTTGATCAATCTCTCGTCTTCATCAGCAATCTCCGATACATTCTACAATCACCATCATCATTCTCTTCCTCTTCATCACTCCTTACAGTAGAAGGAAGAACGACAGTCCAATTCCCTTCTCCAATTATCTCTTCTTCCTCTTTCTCACTACTATTCGATCCTGTTCCATTCCCATTCATGATCGCTTCTTCTTCCATCTCTTCATAATCATATTCATGATATTCATAATCATCTCTGCTCACATTGGGTGTCATCATGATATGATTTCTGAATGGAGAACTCTTTCCTTCTCTTCCCTCCTCGTTCTCACTTGATATCATTCCACGACATAACATTCACTGGCTTCGACCCCACTATCTCAGTCAGATTGTGAATGACCTGCGAGAGATTGGAGATTGAATGGAATGGAATGGATTCATTTCAACCTCTTTCGCTCCTTCAATCGTGGCATTCACTGCATTCATCATATTCTCCTTTGATTCTCCTACTCTAAATGCTTCCTCAATCGTTCGAGTTATCGATTCAATCATCATCTTTGTTTGATTGGAGAGAAACTCATTGAGACGATCGATTGAATCGACTACTGATGTCAGATTCTGAAAGGAGAATGAGGAGGGAAGAAGAGATGAAGATATCACCTTGATATCGGGAATGTTGAATCCATTTCCCTTGAGAATATCTCTGAGATCAGGAGGATTCGTTGAGACGACAGGACGTTGAGTGGAAGGAGAAGAAGATGGAGGAAGGGAGGAGGATGGAGGAGAGGGAATGGGAGAGGGTTGAACTGAGGGATGAGTGATAGAAGGAGGAATGGATGAGGGGAGAGGAGAGATCGAGTGAGATACTGTTGATGAATTGATGAGTGGAAGGAGTGTTGCTGAGATGGGTACAAGAGGGAGTTGGGAAGGAGAGGGAAGAGAAGGCAAATGATTGAGATACGCTCCAGAAGTAGTTGATGTGATTGGGAGTGATACTCTAATAGAAGAAGATCTCTCTGAATGGTGAGCATCCTCTGATGAATCTTCTCTTGAACTATCGTTTGCAGATTGAGTTGACCCCTTCAATGATAGATTAGATGGAACGATTGAATGGGGAAGGGAGTTCACTTCACTGAAAGTAGTCTCTTCTTCTGGAGGAGATGTTACTTTGTCCATACTGTCGAAGATATTCGAGATTATTCCATTCATTGAGAGATCTTTCGAGCCCTGAATAGATAATTCTGTAATGGAGGAGATGATATCTTGATACGGAAGGTTGGAGAGAAGGAGCAATTGATGAGGCTGAGGATGTGACATCAGAGACATTCATTGATCCAGATAAGAGATGAGTGAGAATAGAAGTGAAATCGGGAAGAGACGGAAGTGAAATATTCTGCTGAAGGGATCAAAGTAATGGAAATAATGCAGAACGAACTAACAGGAACAAGAGTTGCATTTTGGATGAGAGAGGAAGCATTAGAGAGGAGACCCGATAGATTACCCATCCACGATGTTTGATTTGTCTGAATTAGGAGAGTTACTTTGATTCAATAATGATGCATACAATGAATGAAGTGTTCAATGCAGGAAGTTGAATGGTCGAAGCTGGATTTGGCATCTTCAAGATTGGATTAATCAACGGAGATTCCGATTGAACGAACCGTCTGATTTCCACTGATTGCATTCATAACGTGTGAGATGAGTCCAGTTCCCAATTTCTCCAATTCACTCATCTTCTCTCCTATCATCGATCCAGCATTCGATAGAATCGAAGAGAACGAAGGAGGAGGAGGCGGAGTCGGAATCTAAAATGAGATCTATCCCTCCAGTTGCATCATCAATACTCACGACATTCTGCGATCCACCAAAAATGAGATCGATTCGACTTCCACTCGCATCCGGGAGATCCATCTGGAACGAGATTGATTCACTTATCAATGAAGTTCATCAACCGCTGATCTCGGAATTCTCGCGGATCCATTCTGTTTAGATGTTGCATAGAGAGAATCTGAAGGAGGAAGAAGTAGAAGATAGAAGATGAGGAAATAGTACCCAGATATCCCATAATCTCATCGGTGATTCCTAGATTGTCCATTGCTCGATACATCAATTGAGCCTCATTCATCCACGTCTTGTTCTCCTTCACTGAAGATTCGATCGATGGAACTGAATAGGGAAGAAGATAGAGGAGAGGAAAGAGTTCATTCACTTACCATCCATCAATCTCTTTTGGATAGAACTCCAATCGACAGGGGAAATTCCAGTGGGAGAAGGAGAACTTCCAGTAGGAATGGAGGGAGATCGATGGATCAATGGAGGATCGTGACTCTCTACTAGATTGCCCTCTGGAAGGAATTATTGTGGTCGAATAGACAGTTATTCTAATAGACGAATGCTCATGAAATACTGACTGAAAGTATCAGTGACTGATGAGAATAGACGAGTTAGATCATTGACAGCATTGGATACTTCGATGGATGCATTCACTTCCAATCCTCAATTTACTCCTTCCTTCTTCTTTGTCTTCTCTCTTCTCTCCTCTCACCTATTCTACTCGCTCCTTCGATTCCTCTATTCAATGCATTCAACATAGACAACGTCCAATTCCTCTCTTCAGGAAGAACAATCGAAGCCATTAAACCAGTGGGAAAACGAGGGAGAACCGTGTTGTTTCCATCTTGAATTAATCGTTGTCGAGGAGAGAGAGACGATGAGGTACCATACCCTTCCATGCTACAATTGCATCCCTAGTCGCATTCCAGTTAGAAGTGTTCATCGTTCCATACATCCAATAGTTGAACCATGTCTCATAGACAGCGAGATTCCCGAATGAGAATCCCTCCTTCTCTTCTTCCTTCTCGTCCTCTCTCTCTATATCATCGATGAGATCTGTCTCTTCAGAAGAATCATCGAAGACGTGACTTCCATTGGAAGGGAAAGATGAATTCCAATGGGGAACCGATCCATTCCCTTCAGGAATCGTCCAATTGTGATGAGGAAGTTCAGTGAAATTGAAGGAAGGAGGAAGAGTGAATGAATGATTGGATGGATGAGGAGGAGGGAAGGATCGGGATAGTTGAATACCACCATTGGTGAGGAAGGAGAACACCTTAGAGAGATGGAGTGATAAGGGGAAGAGAGAGAGAGAGGGATGAGAAGGGAGAGAAACCTGGTGAAGTCGAGGAGGAAGGAGATCGAATTTATCCTGACAGAGGGAAAGATTCGAAGTGCAATGAGAGGATGAATTGATGATCTGAAGAAGAGAATGAGGAATGAATAGAGAGGAGAGACGAACCTCCTTGTAAACCATCTTAGCCTCTTTGAGTAAAGAGAATACTCTCTCCTCTGCATCTTTCCTCCATTGTTCCCAATGTTGAATGAGTACTCTAACTGAATCCTGAGAAAGGAAGGAGATAATCACTGGATGGTCTCTCTTCTCTCTTACATCAGTTCCATTGTGACCATCTGATACCATTTCATCCGCCCATGTAGTTAACTCGTCCCTGCAAGTTTATTCCGTTTTACGAAGGAAGTTAATGAATAGGAAGTAGATATCTTCATCGTATGAACCCACTTAATCTCCTTCTTAGTCAGATTACTCCTGAATGGTTCAAAGAATCCTTCTCTCTTCTCTTCACAAATCTCTCGTAGCATCTCAACCTACGAGAAGAATACTCCTTCCTCTGTTAACTGATATCTCCGTTCCACTTACTCTCTCGAATTGAGGTTTGGGATAGACGAGTCCTCTTGCAAGAATGATCAATTCCTTAGGAAGAGCAGCATCGACAATGAGTAGATGAGGAATGAGAAGATAGAGTAGTCTCATTTCTACCCTCAGAGAAGTATCCGATCGAAGAGGGCGAGTAAATGGAATGGGTGTTCTGGTCGACGGATGAATTCGATCCTCTTAACCCTTTCAATCTCGTTGGGAATACAGTTTATCGTCCCTTCTCCACGTGTTTCAATGGATAATCCCTCCCTCATAATTGGAATTGTCGTCTCTTCTCGTGATTCGAAGAGGAAGGAGATCTCTTCCATTTACTACACTCTTCACGGAAGTGCAATGACTCACTCCAAAGAAATGAGATTGACTGGCTAGAAAAATGATACTTTTTAGATGTTCAGTTCCACTCCACAGCACGAGTTATCTATGGAAGGGTCGATCGAATAAAGAACAAGCCAATGGTCTATCAGCTCCCTGCTCTCCTCATTTCACCATCCTCTTTTCTCCTCCTTTTCCTCCTTCTGGAAACGTCATCCTACCTCTCCCTCCCTCTCTCTCTTCTCATTCCAGTCTCTCTTTCCTCCGTCGATTTAGGTTTCCCTTCTCAGTCTACAATGGAGAAGACGAGAGATGGCCTTGTTTGAGTAGGACCCCCTCCCCTCCCCTCCTCCCTCTCTCTTCACGAGTCCTCATCGATCCTCCCTTCTCTTCTTCAGCTTACTTGCTTATCATTGATTAATCCTTCCTTCTTCTTCTCTTTCTCCATCTCATCTTCCATTCTTCCCTCTCTCTTTCTCACTCTTCTTCATTACTCTTAGTGGGACGAAGAAAGGCTCTAACCATTTCTCTCTCCAGCTCCTTAGTATCCCTTCCCTTCCCCCCTTCGTCTCTATCAATTCCCTACACTTTCTCAATCTACATACATTATCTCCTCTCCTTCTCCTTCTTCTCCTTCTCTTCCTCCGTCTTCTTTTTTCTCTCGAATCGGAAGTTGTTCTCAACGTACCTCCATCCATTCCCTTCATTCCTTCTTTCATCCATCTCTTTCCTCTCTCAACCTCAATCTCCTTTCCTTCCTATTGCCTTTCTTGTCTTCTCTTTTCATATTGCTTCTCTCCTTCAATCGAACATCTTCTCTTCTCTTCTTCCATCATAGGGGAGACTCCAATACGAGAGACCTTCTCTCCTTCCTTCTCCCTTTCTCCTCTCTCTTCTTCTCCTTCTCACTCCTCAAATCGACTCATACCAACCTCAGTTGCTATCTCTTCCTTTCCCTTCCTAGTCTTTCTCTCACTCCATTCCTTCCATCTCAGCATCATTCTCATCTCTTTCAGGTGGGGAATGTCTCCTACAGGGAGATATCTGTCTCTTCTCCTTCTCTTCTCACTCCTTCCATCTTCTCAATCAGTGAAATGCGATGCTTGCGAAGGTTTGGATGCAGTCTCACAGTTCACTCTCCATCTCCTTAATTATAGGGGAAGAATGCAAAAAAGGAGGCTGTAAGGGAGACTATTGCATCTCATCCTACTACTCTCCAAGGTTCATTTGTAGTTACCATTTCATCAATTTTTTTCAACAAAATACAGCCGAAGTGAAAATATTTTAAATCTAAAAAACTTATATTTCATCAAATATCCTTAGGTTTTTTTTAAACAGGGGAATCGAAATGAAAACAACATGTTCATAGGTGGTAGAAGGGAAGGGTGAACGATTGGGAAGTAGCGATTCCAAAGGAGTAAAATGAAGAAAATTTTGTTTAGTAAAATGCATATGAGGCCGTTTGCGAGAGAGTCGAGCAGATTAGACTGGGTTTGGCACAGGCCAAACATAACAATCCTGGCATAGGCTGTGTTTTGGGGTTCTCGAGGGTCCTGGAGACGTTGAGCATACTCATTTTTCATTTTGAGCCCTCGTCGGCTCCAGACGGCGTGACGTCGATATCAGGTTTAGCCTCGTTGCGCCCTTCCCATAAACGCTAAAATTAAGGCAGCGTGGCTCCCGGGGTAGAATTTAGTGCTGATCACGCCTGGCCATTTCATTTTTTATGAAATATTTTTTGAAATTTGTAAAATGATAACTTTTGATCTAGGCTCGTGCAGGTTTAGCAACATATATAGATCGAACCGGCGTGACGAGAGGAATTCAAATCTATATTTATTGGCTCACATAAACGTCACACGCCCGATATAATCAACTTACAGTGTATGAGTCTTGTAAACAAACTCTGCCATCCACCCCTTCCCTTCTTCTTGTTGACTTCGTCATTTGATCTTGCTGACCTCATCCTTTGATCTACCTCGAGTCTCTCATTGTCTCACAGCCGCGGTTTGATCTTTTGATCTGATCTTAGACGGGAAACAATGAGAGACTCGAGGTAAATCAAAGAATGAGGTTAGCAAGATCAAATGACGAAGTCAACAAGAGGAAGGGAAGGGGTGGATGGCAGGGTTTGTTTACAAGACTCATACACTGTAAGTTAATTATCTCAGGCGTGTGACGCTTATATGAGACAATAAATATAGATTTGAAGTCCTCTCGTCACGCCGGTTCGATCTATGTATGTTGCTAAACCTGCACGAGCCTAGATCAAAAGTTATCATTTTACAAATTTCAAAAAATATTTCATAAAAATGAAATGGCCAGGCGTGATCAGCACTAAATTCTACCCCGGGAGCCACGCTGCCTTAATTTTAGCGTTTATGGGAAGGGCGCAACGAGGCTAAACCTGATATCGACGTCACGCCGTCTGGAGCCGACGAGGGCTCAAAATGAAAAATGAGTATGCTCAACGTCTCCAGGACCCTCGAGAACCCCAATGCGCAAGGTTACGGGGAATTCGTAGTTTTGAGCTGTGCCGGGCCTTGCTCGACTCTTTCGCAAACGGCCTCATATTTTGTTTGTAGATTTGGATCATTTTCTCTTCTGAAGAAGCCAGTTCTAGTGAAAGGATGTTTGAATGGGACAATGATGGCTGAGAATGTGAAGTCACGATGCTATTCCAATGGACTCAAATACTCTGTAAGTCCACTCTTCTCGATGAGCAACGACGAAGATTCGAAATATCAGGAGACGTGCATCTGTGATACAGATGAGTGCACTTCCACGAATGATCTGCCAGAGGAAACCACGAAGAAAGTAAGTAGTCCACGTTGAGTTGATTGATCATATCTATATCCATTCAAGATCACCTGTGCATGCACGCTTGATAAAGGATGCAATGGCGGAGAATGCAAAGGAGATTTGTGCTATTGGACTAAACATTTAGATGGAAAGAAAGAAACAAAGGTAAATGATTATAGTGGGATTGACTGATAGACTACTGGATTAAGGGTTGCATGGACCTCTCAGTTCCCCTTCTCGAGAGAAGGGCGATTGATTCGTGTATGCTCCCTCCAATGAGCGGATCTATGCATTTCCTCGCACTTGGCAAGGGTGTCTTCGTGAGTTGACTTCTCTCCTCTAATCATTCCTCCTCTCTCTCTTCTCTCCTTCAGGATAAAGAAGTGCTCAACACCGAGTCTTGCATCTGTTCAACAGATAACTGCAATGAGAACAAGCCGATCGATATAGTGAGTCCCTCTTTCTCTCATTGGTCTACCCTCGACATTTAGGATGCGAAGAAACTGCAGTTAATAGATTCACAGAAATGTTCCGCATATGTTAAAATGACAACTACCACCGGAAGGATATATGAGACAAAGAAAGACTCGTGTGATGGAGAATTCTGTTACAAGGTATGGATTTGAGTGTGAATTGAATATATCGTATGCTTGAGATGGCCATAAATGCCAAAGGAACGATACCCGGACAAATGAGGATGTATGTGGCTGAAGGTTGTGCCACTTTTGCTCCCGATAGGAAGATGGATGAAGAATTCGGAAGTGGAAAATGTGTGGATTACAAAGGAAACAATCTGAATATGAAGACTTGCTTCAAGGTAAGAGAGGATTAGATGGGATGGAAGAGTGAATGGATGGTTGAAGACGGATGATACGGAGGCGATGAAGAGATTGGAGGAAGCAGTGCAGAAGGAAGAGGAAGAGAGTGATGAAGGAGAGAATGAAGAAGGAGAAGAGGATGAAGAGATCGTACTCGTCGAAAAAATATCCAAGGGAAAACGTGAGTAGATCAACGAATGAATGGATAATGTCCCATTGTGAATGGATCCAATGATGTGGGAATGATCCTTGCCTTCAATATATGGAAGAGAAAGTGATGAAGAAGTGTAAATGATCGTGTCTCTATCATGCATACCCTCCCCTTGTTGTTGCTTATCGTGAAGATGAGTGGAGTGAGTGAGAATTGTAGATGGAAAATCGAAGGGAAAGAAGGAAGAAGAGGAAGAAGAGGAGAAGGAGGAGGAGAAGGAGAAGAAGGAGATCGAAGAGAGAAAAGATGAGAAGGAGAAAGAAGAAGAGAAAAAAGAGGAAGATCAGAAGAATATCGGAGGTCCGCTTATTGTTGTTGTGTGTAATGAATAGCATGTATCGTATGAGATAGATCCTCCTATTTACTCTGTCTACTCCATCTCATCCATTCTATTCCAGAGAAGGAGAATAATCCAACGCCTACTAAACACTTCGTATGGATTGAACCAACTGAGGCTTCTATTCCAGATGAGAGCAATGCTACTATGATTACGGTATGCGGCGAGAATCAATAAATATGAGGGTAGATGATCGATTCCAGGTTTTCGTCCTCATCATTCTCTGTATTTGTGTGGCAGGAATCACATGGAAGTTCCAATTGCATCGTAAACTGATGCGAGCCAACTACGATACGGTAGCTGGAGGTTGAGGTCTATAGAATACCGTAATCTAGATTGATATCATCTTGCCTTAATGGAGATTCCCACCTTATTATCACTCAGATTCACTCTATAAATACTTATATATGCATAACTAATCTACTTATGTTTAGACCAACCCTTAGGTGTTGTATAATTAATTTATTCATGAGCTTGTAACGCTAGATTATTGAAAACATAATTAATTGAACTGGAGGAGTCAATAGTCGGCCAATTAAAATCCCTAAATGGGAGACCAATCGTTCTTCTAACTGAGATAATTCTTCATTCTAGCAATATTCATTCCAGCTCATTCTTCCCATTCAGTCAATAGAATCATTTAGTCAATGAGATCTCTCTGATATCTCTCCATCTCTGGTCTCTTCTTCTCATCATTTGCACCGATCGTAGTCTATGTGTCCGATTCTCGTTCTAGTTCTCCCCGTGCACATAAATGTATTCTCTCCCTTTTCGATTCCATGGCGTTCCAACAATCTACATCGAACAAACATTTTACTAAAACAATGGGTTGTCTAAAAGAAAACAAATGTGATGGTACAAGATAAATCGAATTGGAAAATTAACAGATATTGAACGGGTCAACGGGAAATTAGAAATACTCGAGGTAGGTATTAGAGATAAAACCAGTTTTAGCATGAGATCATTAGTAAAGCAATGGATTAAAGAAGAAAAGGGGGGAGGGGAGAAGGAGTGGAAGGGGGGGGATGGTCTCAGAATGCAGCTTCGATGAGTCTTCTGAGTGTCTCAACACTCGCTCCCTTCTCAGCTTCCTCTCTCAATATCTTGAGTCCCTTCGCATCTCCGAACGTTCTCTTCGCTGCACTCCACGAGTTGCGAATCACCTGAGATCATCCACTTCCAATGCATCCACAACTATGATTCGTTAAAACAAATCCAATTGATTGCACCGTATCTCAATTATTTCTCTCTCCCCTCGATAGACCACCCCTTCCCCCCCCTCACTCACATGCTCCTCGATTCCAGCCAGTCTGGCAGCATTGAATCCGAATGAACGAGGACAAACTCCCGGCACGAGACGATACAGGAATGTGACTGCCTGAGAGGAGAGAGAGTGGATGGAGGGAGAGGGGGAAGAGGGGGACTCACCTCCTTGGTCACTTCAGTCGTCTCCTCCTCATCCTCCACCACACATCCCTGCAATCACTCTTCTTTCCTTCCCTTCTCCCTCCCTCTCACCATATGCATCTGCAGTATATCCTTGTCTCCTTCAACTCTTTCACACAATCCTGCAATTAGTGAGTTAGAGAGGGAAAGATAGTAATGAGATACCATGATAGTGAGTGGAGAAGACCGATCGAGCACCGATTCTGAAGAGATATCACTTATCCCTTCGTCCCCCCCCCCCTCTCATACCTCTTAGTCATCTGATGCATAATAGCCCATGCGAGTGACTGTCCATCCAAAGTTCTCAATTCACATTATGATTATCGATTTCTCATTCAAGGGGTAAATCGTTTAAAAATGCTATTTTTATCTCAAACACACCCTGTGCCTCGTCCAAGCTCGTCGAAGATCGAGAGAGAATATTTAGTTGCGTCTCTCAGAGCGATTTGAGATTCATTCATTTCAGTGTAGAATGTGGATTGCCCTTCAACATAACTGGATTCATCTCCTCCCCCTTCTCGGGGGGATGACAAATCGGCAACTGCATTTCGGCAAACGACATTTCGGCAACTTGCCATAATTTAACCGGTAGGCGACCTAGGACCATGGAAGAGGTACCATTGTGATCAGTATGAGTCCCCAATGAAATAAAATATGAATATGCAAATTCGAAAAATTATCGATTTTGCATGACTTTGGCCTGTTGCCGAAATGTCGCCGAGTGATTAAAGACCAAAGTTCAAGTTGGAGGTTGTAGAGGTAGTTCGTGGGAATCGAATGACACCAACCAGACCTTCATTGAATGATTTTTTTACAGAGGTATGGGGAGTTGCCGAAGTGTCGTTTTCATGTCAAAGATCAAAGATCAAAACCAGTGATGTGATAGAGGAACTGATACAGATCACAATGGTATCTCTCCCATGGTCCTAGGTCGCCTACTGGCTAATTTATGGCAAGTTGCCGAAATGTCGTTTGCCGAAATGCAGTTGCCGAAATGTCGTTTGCCAAAAATGGAATAGCCGGATTGTCATACCCCCCCCCCCCTTCTCTCCCTCTCTTCCCTTCCCTTCCCTTCCCTCTGACCTGCGACGAGTCGATCACTTGCTCCCAATCGAGTGAAGATTCTATCGACGGGAGATAGACGCATCGACTTCGCTGGCACCAGACATCCCTTCAATCACTCTCCCTCCTTCCTCCTCCCCCTCCCCTTCCTCTCTCTCACCATATGGGCTAGCACAGCAAGGACGGCAACTTGTCTCATAAGAGTCGACTTTCCTCCCATATTCGGACCAGTGAGGAGAAGAGTCGAAGGACCGGAACCTAGAAGGGAAGAGGAGAGAGTGAGAGATAGGGAGAGAGTGAATGAATACCTCCGAGAGTGATATCATTGGGAATGTATACGAATGTAGTGGAAGAAGTCTCTATTCCCTCATCGGCAAGAGATGCCAGTCCAGTGATGATGATACTCGGATGATAACTCTCCACTACTTCGAACACTGGCTGAGAAGAGAAGAAGTGAATGAGAGGGAAGGATGGATTCACTATTACCTTCTCTTCGTCATACACGAATTGAGGGATGCACATGGGAACTCCCGTAGACTGAGAATACTTAGAGAGGGAGATGAGAACATCGAGAGTAGACACTGCCTCCAATGCATTCTGCCAGCTATCCTTCCTGCAAGGAGATGCCCTTCTCCACTCCCTCTACCCTCTCTCTCTCTCTCCTCCTCTCTCCCCACCTCAGGTCGAAGTCAGCAAAGACTCTTCTGGTTGCATCCTTCAGTAGACACTCCACATCACTCTCTGCCTCATTCAATTCACAATTGAGAGAAAGAAGATCAGAGTTGGTGTAGCGGATGAAACCCTGCACTCAGTCAATCACACCATCACTGTTCTCCTTCTCCTACCTTCTTCATCGTCTTCTTATCGAAGTCCGAAGGAA